>VDFB02017129.1:80225-139299 GCA_007258455.2 Sequoia sempervirens
GCCCATCCTCTTAAAGGACTCTCATAATTCTCCTTAAGCCATCCTCTTAGGACCCGTTAAGCCATATCCTAGGGTTCATGAGATGCATCCTCTTAAACCATCCTCTTAACTCCCCTTAAGCCATCCTCTTAAGACCCCCCTTAAGCTATATATCCTCTTAGGTCCCCTTAATCCATCCTATGGCAAACATCTTTTGAATTTGTATGGAATTTACTATATACTATTCCTTTCTTGCATGAATTTTTTTCTTAAATGACTCACCAAAATTATAGTTACTTACATTAATTATTTTTGTAGGTTCTCATCAAATCGGTCTACCATGTGATTGTCATTATAAATTTTTTTATCAAGAGACTATGCAAATATCAATTTGTGGTCTTGACCTAAAAGTTGATAAACTTTAATTGTATCTACATGCACATATATGTTTCATCATGTTATATAGTTGTGAAATAAACATCTTGATATATATTATATGTTTGTTCCAATGTCACTTTTAAATATCTTGTTTCCAATTTGCCGTTATACATTTCATGTCTTGTATTTACTTACATTTATATAATTATTCCAATTGTATAGATTATACATTTTATACATACAAGGAGATATATTTTTGTTTATTGATTCAAATATTTGCTAGAATTGGAAAATAGTTAAAATTACCTACCCTTAATTTATTATGAATATGATCTAAACTATTTAAGGAATGTTTTAATTTGTCACCTAACCATGTGATAAATTATATATATGAAACTTGATTCTAGATAAGAATTTATATAGTGCATGTAATACTTGATAATTAGATAAAATATAAATATAGATATGTATGAGTGCGTATAATCATGAAAATGAACATAAAACCATCTCATAATTGACTGCATATATAATCATCATATTAAAGTTAATTGATATAAATAAACACAAATATGATAATAACATGTTCAAAATAAAACTAGAGATAGATAGTCCATAAAATTTATATGTCAAGTCCAACACATATATTTAAATAAAACTAGAGATCTATAGTCCATAAAATATAAAACCATCTAACTTTCTGGTTGATTGGTCAAATCAAGTCTCCTCTTTGTTCCATGTCGACTAGATGTACCCGCATCATGCTATAAAAGAGTACAAGAAACTTGAAATTAGATTTAAATTTATTTAGAAATTTTGATATAATTAAAAACATATTTAAACTTGAAAATATAAACTTTTAGATAAAAATTAATTTAATTAAATATCTAGTAAATATAGTAAAAATATTTTCTAGTATGCATAAATTACCATATGATCATGTGAATTTGTAACTGGCACATTTTCTTCAATGGGTAGCATAACTGTCACTTGAGAAGATGCAAATGCTTGATCTACTATATCCTGCATATTCATATAAAGCAAACAATATGTGAAAACCTCGAATATATATATATTAAAAGGTCCGTAAAAATTGTATAGGAGATTTAAAGTAAATTTTACAACCTCAAATGATATGACCTCATGATCACGCACCTGAGATTTACCATGCATAAATGTCGATGATGTCTCAGGTGCACGGCCCGCCATGGGTATCTCATGAAATTCCTACATATAGATATACAACAATTCGTATAGATCATTCACACATGTGTATGTAAATGAAAAAATTAAATTAGATCTATGATGTGTATTTAATTTAAACTTAACAAACTTTTGAAAGAACGCACATGAGCTGATGATGTCTCAAGAGCGCTCACCACTGTAACTTGTGGTTGGTTAGTGTTGGGTATCGTATGACCTCCCTACATCTAGATATAATATATCAATTCACACATGTGTACAAATTCTAATTAAAATAGATATATATCCACACAAATTATTTAATATATATTGGTTCAAGTACCTGTCCAAAAGGTGAGCCCAGATCTACAACATTCGACATATACACACGGTGATCATATTGAGTTTTAGGCATCACGTGATCATGCGTCTACACCAAACATTTATTGAATTAATATTATATTATCTATATAATTTGATGTTATTATTTACATGAATTTTTCACATTTCAAACTTGAATTAAATTTAAGTTCAAAAGATGAACATACCTATGTAGGATGATCCTCAGAATATAGTAAATTCAGGTATGACCCCGTCCCAGATGCATGTGTGTCACCTGAAGTGGATGTCTGAGTATCCCTATAGCATGAGCCTCCATGCTCTCTATTGGCCACTCCAGTGGGTGCGTGTGTAGTCTGCTAAGTGAGATGTCTTGAAAGTGAACTCAATGCTCATAATGTCAATAACATGGTCTACTGCTGAAATGTAGCGGGAACACCAAGAGAAGGAGGAGGAACAATAGGAGAAATTGGAGCACATCGTTGAGGATCGACACATGCTTCTAGTCTATGTTGGGGCATGCCATGCCCAACTCCCTGAAATGACCTCATATCAAAATAGTTGGGTTTTCTACCCAACTCAAACTAAACCCATAACTTTCTCAAAAATTATAAGGGCACCTCACTGTTGTCATGTGGTGGATTATCAAACACCATCCACCATCTCTCCCCAAAATGCGCAGCTATTTGCGGATGCCTACACCATAAAATTGAAATTCATTTTTTCATGGGTGGAATTGGTTGGTTTGTTTGGGGGTTAATAAAATATTGGCACATGGCTTGTTTGGTAATTTTCAGGTCATTTATTTCTTTATATGAAAATCCATCTACATAGAATTGTCTCCTCTCTTCTCTCTATTGATGGAACCTATCTAGGTCTGCATCAATAGATCAAACAAAATCGACAATAGTTTGCATCATAGATGCAAATCGTGCGAGATGGGGAGGGAATCTAGGCTCATTTTTTATGAGATCTATATTTCCTTGAATGACAATGAGGTTTGCTCAAATATTCTCTCTTAATTGATCTTGATCAACTACAGGAGGGGGTGGGGGGTTAGGCGGTAGAGAATGTGGAGGTGTGCTAGGGTTTTGTTCATGTGGTGGATTGGGATGTACGAGATCTATAGGAATTTCTTGATCGGGCATAAAATCCTCTAAATTAAACATTGGATCCATGTGAGCAATGATATGGCAACTACATGTTAAACAATTAAAAAATATATATCAACAAACTAGTTAAATAATGCACACAATTTGAAAGTTATTTAAAAATCACATTGAACATGCACAAATTCAAAATATATTTCATTTGAAGACCATTCGATTTATAACATTAAAAAATCCATAACATTAAAAATTCATAGCATGTACACACATTAAATTGAGTCTAGTGTGGGGTTTTCAATATGAAGGGTAGAAATGAAATTATGGTGTTTTATTAAAATTTATTTAATCTCATTCATTATTTTGAAGTAATACGAAAGATAAGAATAAAAAATTAATAGAAGACATTGAAAGGGACACATAGATATATGCTAGTGACCTAATTGCAATGTACAAAATATTAAAAAAAGATGAGTCAAGCTCTATTCACCAAAATTTGAGAACTTCTTTGATCCCCTTAAGACATCGATTTATGATTTAGGGTGATAGGATGGCTTAAGGGGATCTATGTGTAGTAAGGTCCTAAGAAAAAATGGTCCATGGCTTAAGGGAATAAAATATTGTGGAGCTAATAAAACCAAATTTCATTTTAAGGTCCTACAACAAAATGAATAGATGTATTAATCAATATGACATACAATTTAATTAAATCTGAGGACATAAATTGATTTATCTAAATTTTCAAATTTCATGATAAGAGACACAAGTTCTCTATAGTGACAAAAGTAGTGGAGTGAAAACTTATAAGTTTAACACTAACATTAAAATTTATAGTCTCATTCATTATTTTCAAAAGAATACTAAAGATAAGAATGAAAAATTAATAGAATAAATTCGAAGGGACACATAGATATATGCTAGTGACCTAATTGCAAATGTAAAAAATAAACAAAGATGAGCTTGAGCTCTATTTCACCAAATTTTGAGAACTTCTTTGATCCCCTTAAGAAATGTCATATTAGGACCCCTTAAGACATCGATTTATGATTTAGGGTGATAGGATGGCTTAAGGGGATCTATGTCTAGTAAGGTCCTAGGAAAAATGTTTCATGGCTTAAGGGAATAAAATTTGGTGGAGTTGCCTAAGGAAACCAAATTTCATTTTAAGGTCCTACAAAAATGAATGCTTTAAGGGTTTAGGGTTTAGATTTTAGATATTTGGATAACATGAAAACATATAGAAGACACATGAAAAATTTTTACAAGTAAATGAAAACCCTACCACCTAAACTTAGTGCTTTAATAAAATATGTGACATTCTAGGAATAGCTTCAATATATCAACAATTAGGAATTTTAGATTTCAATTATAACTAAGTTGTTGAGTTATGATGGATTTTGAACCTATTTGGACCTCTAAGCACTTTTGGATGATTTAAAAAGGAAGAGGGGATCTAAAGTGATTTAGACCCAAATTTTTTCTAATCATATATTTTTTGAAACTTTTCTATGGCATAGACTCTTCCTTCATATTTATATATAAATTCTAGACACATGGGTTTTCAAAAAAGAACCTAACTGCCACTAAGTGAGGAATCAATTGATCAATTCAATAAATAAATAATCTTAGAAAATAAACCTTTGGTTATAGAATTGACTTGCATTTATGAATCATCTATCAAGTTTCTCAAAAAATTAATTTGAATTTTCCATTGAAATGTTCATGCTACAAGTTAGCTTTGATACACTAGTTTAGAGAAAGTACAACATTTAGTTTTCCTAATCTAGAACAATTCCACAACACATGAGAGTTAAAATAGGAATTAGATTACACAAAACCTATAGATCTTATGAATAACATCCTATAAATTAAGGCTTAAATACATATGATCATAATGCATCCTTACATAATTCACAAAGGATCTCATCCAAATAAGAGAAATGGGTAGAAATCATTCATGCTTCACATTTTAATATTTATTTGATTTAATAACATTTATGTTTCTAGCTGTATCCATATTGCACATAGTTTAGATTAACAAGTATGACTTGCATTTCTATTTTTTTTTTTAAGAGAATACATAATACACTATATAATCTAATAACATTGATATAGAGTGATTGCATGCTCATATCAACTAGCATCATGATATATAAACTTATTAAATCAAGCACATAGTTTCACATGAAGTACATCATTTTACTTCACTAGTACACATTCTCAAGTTAAATTATACAATCATGAAGTTTTCCGAGATAAAATTAGCTATCAAATTTATATTATGTGAACATATTATAATTAAATCAATTTGTTGGTTAATATATAGATCTATGCATCGATTGTTTGTACCTCCTTTATTAGTCAATTATGAATTTCATTGGTAGTTGTGTGGATCACCAACGACATACCAAAGTGTACCTAACCTATGGACTATAATTTGTGATCCCTCCCTACATGTTATGTCATCAAATCTTACTACACATCCTTATTTTACCTCTTCTATTATATCACATGCCCCTAATATTGAACTTTTCATCACTTCCACCCTAAATAAACTAAGAACCATGAGTGAGAGTAAAAATCATACAAAGAAGGTTATGTCAAATAAAAAATGTAATCTAAACCTCCTTGAGGAGCCCTAATTTAGGGTTTTAGGTTTATGTTTTAGGGTAAATAGCCGTTTTAGGTTTACGTAAATTAGGGTAAATAGGGTTTTAGGTTTATGTTTTAGGGTTTAGGTCCAAGGATTAACCTGTGTAAATTAGTTTTTAGGGACCTATGTAAATTTTGTAACCTAGGGTTTCTAGGGTTTTGATTTCTAAGTTAAATGTGTCCAATTTAGGTTTAGTTTTTATGGTTTTTAATTTATAATTTAACGTTCTTTGTTTCATTGACGTTTTTGTTTTTTTAAATGCAATTAAAAACTATAAAAAATTGAATTAAAACACACTAAACAAACAAAAACTGAATACTAATTACAAAACAAAAAAACAAGATATAAAGCAAAAAAAAAGGCAGAATTCAACCAACTTGGAGATCGATGAGGTCCGTTGTGTCGATGGGAGGAGGTGGCAGTCAAATTTTTCTTCAATCACGGTCTTTGAAATGCGTACATGATCTCCTCTCTTCTTCTCTGACATGGACTAAAATGGTGAGGAAAAATGAAATACAGTTGCTTATTTAAAAAAAAAATATCTTCACGAAATGCATACGTGTTTCATAACGCGCACGTGTTTTCAGTTCGTGTACCCGAAGTTGAACACATACGCATTCGGATTTAGGCTCGGGTACCCTATCCATAATGCGTGCGCATTTTTTTTTAAATGCGTATGTGTTTCCTACGAAACTTTTTTTTTTCCTGAAATTTCCCCTCTTCGTGTATCCAGCTTCTTGATTTTACCCAATTTAGCTAATACCTCTCATTTTTTCTTGCATGTTAGGCTCTGTGGGGACATAGATACCTTGTTCTTTTGTACACTACATCCTTTTCCATTATAGCCAAGTCATTCTAAAATTTCATAACCTCTTCCATAAATTACTTCTATTTCTTTTGAAAAAGGTGGTTCTTCATGATCATCCTCATCATATGTGGATGTATAATTTTTGTTTTCCTCTTTGTTAGAGATTATAGGTTTGTATGTATTTGATGACTCAATAATAGATTATGTTGATACCATTGTTGTTTCTTTCTCTTTTTTTGATTTTTGTGTAATCTTGTATTCTCCCATGAATGTAGGCATAAAATATAATGAACCCCAATCATCATCTAACAACTTTGTTACTAATGAATAAAACTTATAGTTATCCTCAACTTGTAAGGGTTCCACTTTTGTAGTTGGTGTCAATGTGCTAATATGAATCTTCATTATTGTTTAAGTTTGTAAATAATTTTTAGATTTTGGATAATCTTTTATTGTGCAAACGTTATTATTTTATATGTATTTCATTGAATTATGGAGAGTTGAAGGAACTCCTTTCATTTCATGAATCCATGGTCTACCCAAAAGAAGATTATATGAAATATCATGGGTCATGACATGGATGGGAGTTTACAACACAACCTTATCAACTTTAACAGGTAGAGTTATCACACCAAGTAGCTTGCTTTCCATGTTATTAAAACCTTTGATTGATAAATCAACAATTTGAATTCAATTTTTATTTTCTCCAACTTTATCTAAAATATTTATACTAAAAACATTAATCCCTAAACCATTTTCAATAAGGGTACTTTTAATCCCAACCCTGTTAATAACAACCATGATTATCAAAGCAACATTTTTCTTTTTCATTTCAAAAGGAGGTAATTTGCTTTGATGGAAGACAATGTCAAAATTAGGTGAATTCATATTATCAATCAAAGCTACTATATAATTTGGTTGTGCAATATGAGGAATCACAACTGTGTGTAAAGAATTTTGAAGCATGTCATGATAAGTTGGTGATGTTTGAATTAAATCCCACAAGGAGATCTTTGTAGGAGTGTTATGAAGTTGTTCCATAAGATTATATTATTTTCCACTACACTACTAGATATAAGGTGTAGGTAGAAGGCATGGTTGACGAAATGGGATGGATGTTGGAGTTTGTTTTAGTTTCTTATTATTTCTAGTGTTATATGGGTGAGCTATAGTATGATAATTTGGTTGCTACGACACATGATTTCTATAAATTTTGCATGAATTAAGAAAGATGACACCCTTCTTACACATGCAACAACACTATTTCAGAATTTCAAATAAGAGATCAACAGGCAGACATTGACCTAAAATAAAAAGACAAAGATCGATGAAAAATTATTTTGAGCGACTAGTAGCTAAGGAAAGAGGCGCCCTAGGGTGTTTGAGTCCTAGACAAGGTGTCTGAAACATCAAAGTTTGATTGTATAAGGCATTGCTAAAGAATTTTGGGTCTATTTGTAAATAGGTTGAATTGTTGATATTTTTCTAAATTTTGCTCAATTCATGCCAAAGTGATGCAAAATGCAAGTGTGCAATAATGTGAAAGATGTTTGAACAAGTTTGAATGCAATATTTTTAAATCTAAGATGTAATAAATGTCTAATTCTAAGATGCATCTACAACTTGAAAATGATATTTTGATGTAATTTTCAAATCAAATAATACAATTTTTTTACTTTTTGTTCACTATATGAAAGATTCCTTAATGTATGCAATTATGAATTCCAATTTAGAAATCTGGAAACACTAACAAAATGAGAAAATAGAGAGAAAGTTATGAAAAAGCTGGCTAATGCTAGGGTACAAGAATAGAGGTGCCCAAGGGAATTTTGGTCCTTGATAGGGGTTGTGGAAATTAAAAATTTAAATGTTTATGTTGTTTTTAAGGTTGTTGTTCCTATCTGCAAATAAGTTTGATAATGACTATTTTTCCCAAATTTCTTCAATTTAAGACAATGTAATTCAAATGCAAGTGTGCAACAATAAAGGACAATTTTGAATGTAGATTTGATCTAAATGACTAATATAAACCATAAAGAAACCTATGATGCAATATTTGGTGCAATTTTGTTTTTAATTTGTATGCTTTTATGATGCAAAAATGAAGGCCTAAATGATAAATGCAAGAAAATGCAAAGAAAAACGTAGATCTAGGGTTTGAAAGAATACCAATTAAATAGAAAGTTCATGATGTTAACAATTTAGGTTGACCAAAATGTAACATATGAAAAAGGGAACCCTAAGTCTAGGGTATCAACCTAGGGTTGCTTTTTGGTCCTTTTTTAAAGGTATAGTAGAATGCAAATTGGCAAGGTGAATAGATTTACTTTCAATCATGAAGGTGAGCCAATAAGACCTAGATATGCATCCTTAGGGCCTTGGAAATGGATTGGAATTGATTTATCTTCATTAGACTAATTTTAAGTATATAAGACCTAATATGTAAAATGCAAGATCCTGATAATTGATAGATTGAGACAATAGTTTAAAGGTAGATCAAGGAAGTGTAAGAGATTGTGTACCTACCTCGAAAAGATGGATTCAACCATTGTGGGAGGACATAGTCACTGACGGGCGTATAAATTCTTGATAAGGTGTCCCACTCAACATTTAGGTTCCTTTGGTGGCAGATATGAGACTCCTGTTTACACTTACAAAGATGTTGAAACATTGTTGGATAACTCTATAGGTGAGTTTTCGTGGTTTGACTAGATCTAGGGACTTGACTACAACAATGCAAAAAATGTGTTCAATCCTCTTCAAACCTATAATTTGCACATTCAAGGAGAGAGAAACTGTTGGGACATTTAGGGGCTTGCCTCAGTCAAACCCCATGTAAGTGTTTCCAATTCCACAATGGAGAATGTCAATGTAAATGGATAATTGAAAGGAAGGAATTATAAAATCACAAAGTCCCACAATTCACCACCCTTCAATGGCCTCCTTGAAGGATTGAAGTCATACACATTACCTCAAGGACTTGGATCTTTCTTGCTTGAATGCTTTGGAGACCTACAAAATGGGTTAGCCTTCACAAAACATTGATAACATGAGTTCACATTATCTCACATCCACTTTGATATGATGCTTGGATCTTGAATTGCTACAATAAATAAATGAAATGTTGTTCTTGACTTGCTCTTGATAATAAATATTTCTCATAAATTCTCTTTCTTTCTTTCTTCTAGTTTCAAATGGTGAAAAGTATAGGTATTTATCCAATTTCTAGCAAATTAGTTTCCAAAAATAGACATTTAAAATTTGAAATTTGAAATTGTTAAAATACCACCATCGACATGCCTAAAAGTGGGTCTTGGATAAGAGGAGGGACACCCAAGGGTGTAGGGTCCTGGACTTGATTTTTAGGACATTAAGTGGTGGGGGAAACATATGAGTTGGATGCATTTATTCAATGATTGCAATTTATTGAAAGGTGGTTTAAATAGGCTACAAAAGGCATAATTTAAGAAAATTAGGGACCCAAATAGACTTAATACTTTAGTGGGAGAAAAAAATAGAATAAAATTGTTAAGGGTGACAAATTATGACATTACATCATGTATACACTTTTTTTGTTTCTTTTAACTGACTTCAATGTTTCATTTTTTCTAACTATTATTATTGGAGTTGAAGGTTCATTAGCAATACAAAATGATATCCACCTCATGCAACCTCAAAATTTTGTTCTCAAGGTGTTTCACAAGGTATGTCTCATGAAAAAACCTTGGATATTGTTCTTGTAATTTTAGATTTTGATAATGTTTTATGTTGACCTAAACAACTTACTCTTTTCATATATTTTTTGAAGTTCGCTCTAAAATCATGCTTAATACTGGGTCACTAGGGCTTGGGTCTTGCATAGGATCCACCTAGATTTCATGGAAAACCTAACTAAAATATTTTCCACTTTTCATTTTGTTGAATCTAATCATGTTGAGGCTATTAACAACCAAAATCCTTGTCCTATCTAATTCTCATTGGGTGATCTCACAAAATTTGTTTACAATTCCATTAAGGAAGCAAAATTGCAAAAAATTCCCCCATGAAGAAAATTTTGGGTTTTGGCGGGTTTGAACGAACTTAATAAAGGTTCGTTTGAGCCCCCCTTCGAGTGAACCCTATTAAATGTTGTGTCCCTCATTTTTCACATTTCCTAGAATAAGAAACAAAGATAAATTTTGTAAAAAGGGGGGTTCACTCAAATCCCCCTTTGAGTGAGCCCTCATTCATTCAAAAGGTCAAGGGGGGTTCGCTCACAGGGGGTTTGAGCGAACCCCCCATTTTCTCCCTTCTCCCCCTCCTGCACCAAATTTTTTGTAAAGTTTTTCCCTTCAAAGCTTGGGTTGGGGATGAAAATGGAGGAGACTTCACATACCCAATTAGAAGAAGGTAGTCCTTGGAATGAGCTATCCATTGAATATAATTTTAATATGTTTTGGTTTAATTATGTATTTTATTTTTTAGTTTGATTAAACATAGGTTTTTCACTTAAAATCAAGCTCTCTATTCTACACATGTGGAAAAATAGCAGATTATCAAAAATAAATTTGAAAAATATTAGTGCACTAGATATTGATGTTCTTGATCCAACAAAAAAAATTGAATTTTGATACATGTATACAAAAAATTTTATCCTTTAGCAAGTGAATCATGTCTAAATTGTTAAAGGTTTGACTTTGAAACTTAATTAAGAAAAAAATATTCAATGAAATGCTATGAAACCAATCCCATGCACTAGATATCGTGGTTACAAATCTAAATTCAGAAAATATAGAGTTTTAGCCTTCATAGAAAAAAGGTTATGTGTTAGCTAGTGACACCACTCTTTAAAAATGGTGTTTACTATTAAAAACTAGTTTTCAAACGAGATGGAAAAAGAAGTGTAATCTAATTCTAATAAAATTGAAAAAAATATATTTAGAATCTACAGAAAAAATGTCACAAATCACTAGTTTGTATCATCTTCAAATTCCTCACGGTTTAGTTGCTATAGGTGTTTGAAAGTAAAGATTTAGTTGTAAAAATTCAATTCAATGTCTAGTTTGGCCAAAAATTGTAAACTAGTATTGTGGGATCTCACCCATTATTCATGTTCAAACTTTGGATTTGAGACTTTTTTTTTCTCTAGTGAAAATCCTTTAAGGTTCTCAATTAGGTTGAATTCCCTAGGTTACCTTTTCCAGGCTCAAACATCATGAACTAGATCCTTCAACATGGAGTTATTGGTTCATAAATATTTATAGTATATAACTGTTGATAAAACTTGAAAGTATTTGACTAGGAAATGATGTAGATAAGTGCATGCATAACTGTGCAATTCAACCTTATGATGCACTAAATGTACAACTATGGGTTTATTGTTTCCATTATTTAAAACTTTAAATTGATAATGTAACTATAGTTTAAGAGTTTATATAACTTGAAAAATGTAAAAATAACCATTTCAAGACTTTACAAGAGAGAAAAAATAAATGAACCAAATATAAAAAAATTCGGTAAGAAACATACTCTAAACATAGAATATTTGAATGAATAGTCAATATCTCTAAACATAGACTCTTGCGAAATTATTATTCAAATTAGGAGTATTATTATCATTGATCTCATTTCAAAAGTCAATATTCAATAGGTTGTGTAAAATATTTTAAGAAAAAAAATCCACTAATATTGGGATATAAATAATATTTCTTAATATAAAAGAAGAATCATGACACTTGGATCAATTTCATCAATAATAACTACATCTCACTCAAAAAAATCTCCGACCATCATGACTACCTCAAAATATATTTCCTCCTTCTAATTGGTGAAAGCACAATTTTGTAACCTCTGCATATCAACAATAGATTTTTCCCTACACACGTGTGTTGGTTCAAACTTGCCATGGGTTCTTCATATGTTGTATGCAAATTTTGGAGTTTGTATTGAATGCCTAAGAAATAATATAATTAAATTAAAGGAGAAAAAGTAAAGGCATATTATGTATTTTCTAGAGTAAAATTAATTTTCAACCTTGAGATTTAAAATGTGATCAATTTCCTCTCTTTCTCCTTTATGGATTCCATTAGAGGGAAACATACCTTATTCTGGCATGAGGAGGAGGATAGTTTGGTAATTATGGCTTCACAAGTAATCTCATTCTTTACACATGGTTACTACAACTCCATCGGTTGATTGACATTAATAGAACCCTAAACCTGTAATTAGGGCTTATGCACATTGAATTATGTAACTCCATGGGAATTGAAACTATTACCAGAGCTATTTCAATTCTATATTAATAACAACCAAAATATATCAAGCACCATATTAAATTAAAAAAATATACAACCTTTATGTGTAGGTATTATTGCTAACACTTATTAAAATAAGACAATGTGGGAATAAGATATGCATGCACTCATTATTGATGAAGATGCATATGTAGGGATGCCATAACTCAAATTGAACATTAATGATAGAGCTTACACCTAGGGAGCCAAATAGGTAGATAACATTTTCAATGCTAAACAAAAATAAGTGAATTGTGTTGCAGGAAGTCTTTGGAATTGTAATGTGAATTTAAAGAAGTATAGAAACCATAGTTCAAGATGAGAACAAATCCACTAACTTTAATGTTGAACTTGGGGAGCCGCCAAATTTGTAGACAAAAAATGTACTTCTAAAGCAAAAATATCTACTCGAACTTCCTATGCTTGCAATGGTGACCCTATTTTCTTCTTCATAAATCATAGTTGTGAAAAATTTAGAACATAAGTAAATACTTAGATAAGGTTCATAATAAATGGATTTTTTTTCACATTTTAAGACTATCTAATAGTTACATGATAAAATTGCTGTAAAAAATTAAGTCAAAAAATTGAAATAGCAAAACTAGTTATATTTGTATAATATTTAAAATATACAAATAAAATAAAATAAAAATATTTTAATATTAATTAAACAAACCATTTCTTCTTAAATTTTGTGGGATATGGTTAAATTATCTTTTTATTCAAACAAAAAATATTATAAAGAATATTAAAATTAGTTGTATTTTTTAAAATTAAGATAAATAAATAAAATTAAACAAATTAATAATATTTTTATAAAAATATTTTAATATTAATTAAAAAAATTGTTTCTTTTTAAAAATTGTGGAACATCCTTAAGTTATTTTTTCTTCAAAATAAAAAAATGTTTAATATGAAGTCAAGATTTATACATTTATATTTCTAATGTGAATGATTATAGCATCAAAATGATTCTTTAAACAAATAAAAAAAAAGTTTATACAAAATATTCTTCTCTAAAAAATTAATATTCTACTTTTATAGATCCTAGAAATACATCATGTCTTGTGGAAGGTAGTTCATGGAAATAAAAAAGTCTTAAAAAATGTTGAGTGCTTAGCACCAAAAAAAATTGTAAAAAAATAGGCCATGTGTCACTCATTTTACTCTTATTGTGAGTTTTTGTGCTTTCTCTATTCTCAAAATGGAAAATTTGGTCGAATTAGAATGGAAAGAAATAGTTTTCTTTCTATTGTCTATAATTTTTTTTTATTTCAACCATTAAAATATTACAAACATTGCAATATATTTTTTTATAAAAAAAAATATTTTTGATTGGTTAAAATTTTAAAAATTAAATAACTAGTTAAACTCTCTTGCCTCCCCTATAGTTCTATGGTAGGAACTAATAATGCTTTGGTAATTGAAAACTTGAACGAATGCGAGTACTTTTCTATCTTAGTATTCTCGTAATTGTATTTGTTGGTTAGTTGTTAATTTTTTGTAAAATATAAATTAGGTGCAAGTCATATAATATTTTAAACTAATAGATTTTTTCAAGTCATATGTATTGCATTCACACAAGTACCTAATTTTGTATGATTATAATCCAAATATTTAATAAAATTATTTTTGAAATATAAATTAGGGGCAAGTCATATAATAGTTTAAAATAATAGATTTTTGTAAGTCGTATATTGTAGCCACACAAAAACAAGAACCTATTTCTATATGATTATAATACAATTATTTGAGTAGTTGATGGGCGAGTCATGATAACAATTTAAAAGTTGACTACATAATAGTTTGAGATAAGAAAATTATTGCAAGTTGAATGTATCATGATTTTATTAGGTTTATGAATATTATAATTGATAGGGTTGAATTTGATTTGAGCTTGATTGATACTAAACATAACTATGGCTAACATAGTTGAAGTTGAATTTGTTTATCAGAATAAATATTGTAAAATATTGATCAGTAAATGATTATTTTCAAAAAGCTTTATAATTTAATTGATGGATTATAAAAGTTACAACATAAACTTTCAATCTATTGGCTCACAATGATCACAATGTATAAATATAAATTTTAGATTTTAAAAAATCAATATTAAATAATAAGTTTAATATGTTTGTTTCATTTTTTAATTTGTGTATTAATAATATTATTATAAGTTATTTTAATTTTATAGTTGCATCTTTTAGATATATAATTTTTTATCTAAATATATTATAAAACATTTAATAAAGATTGTTTTTTAATTTTATTATTATCATTAAAATAATTTTAATATATAAATTTAAATTGTATAATTAAGAATATAAATTTAGCTCAAACACATATATTAATAAAAAAATATTAGTAATATATTAAAAATCAAAATACAAATTAAAAATTAAACATAATAAAAACTTAAAATAATATTAGACTTATAAAATAATATGTAAATATATTATTAATATTTCATTAAGAATATATTTTTTGGTGATATATTAAGCTCTAAATTTGATTAAATTAAATTAATAAATGTAGATATGACTTATGTTTATTTTTAGTAAACAAAAACAATAAAAAATTTACAACTCTTATACTAATCAATTGCTATATTCTTATATTTTAAAATAAAACATGTTTATATTGTAGAATACAACATGCCTATATTCTAGCTTAACAGGAGGAAATGGAAACTACATATTTCATATAATTTAAATATATTTTTAAAGAGGAGGTATTTTCCACAATGTGTCAAATTGTGATATTGCTATTAGGATACAACCATGTAGTTTTATGAGTTAAACTCATTGAACCATGTTTCATGAGTAGTGGTTCACAAGAACCCATCTCTCATAATAGTGAATGGTCTACTTAGCATTCATTGCATGTAGGTGATGCTCATAGAGGAGAAGCACTACGCCTTCCTGGGAGGTCACACATCCTAGTGTTACTCCAGCTCAAGCATGCTTAACCATAGAGTTTTTACCAAGGATAATCCAAATTAGCTTGCAACCCCATTTGTAAAACCTTCAACAAGTGTTATGCCTCAATAACCATTCATTATAGAGCCCCTTTAGCTTATCAATTGATAATTAGGAGGTATTCTCCACAACATGTCGAATTGTGCTATTGCTATCAATACACAATCGTGTAGTTTTATGATTCAGACTCATTGACCCATATTTCATGAGTAGTGGTTCACAAGAACCCATCTCTCATGATAGTGAATGGTCCACTTAGCACTCATTTCATCTAGGTGATTCTTATAGAGGAGAAGAATTGGGCCTTCATGGGAATTCACCCATCACAATACTATTCAGCTTAAGCGCGTTTAACCACATAGTTTCCCCAAGGTTGAGCTCACTTAGCTTGAAAAATCATTTAAAAAACCTTTATAAAGTGTTGTGCTTTAAGAACTATTCATTATGGAGTCCCTTTAGCTCATCAATTGATAAGTAAGAGGTATTTTCCGTAGCTTTTCAAATTTTGATATTACTTTTAGGATACAACCATGTAGTTTTATGAGACAAAATCATTTACCCATGTTTCATGAGTAGTGGTTCACAATAACCCATCTCTGATGATATTGAATGGTCCACTTAGCACTCATCGCATCTAGGTGATGCTCGTAGAGGAGAAGCACTTGGCCTTCCTTGGAGGTCACCCATTTCAATACTACTCTAGGTTAAGCATGCTTAACCATGGATTTTTCCACAAGGTTAAGCCCACTTAGCTTGCAACCCCATTTGAAAAACATTCAACAAGTGTTGTGCCTTATGATCCATTCTTTATAGATCCCCTTTACTTGATCAACTGATAAGTAGGAGGTATTTTCCACATGTCAAATTGTGATATTGCTATCTTGATAGCAATATCACATATTTTATAAATGTTAAAATATAAATAATCACTTAAATTATATTAATATTAATTATTAAAATTATGTAAACAATAACCACCAATCTATCATTTGAAAATGAATTTCAATATTTAGTAATAACTATTGTCTTTTTCTTTCTTAAAAAAATGGCATGAATGCACAAGCAGAGCAAGTACAAAAATATTGATGGGCGATAGAAAAGCAGGTTCTAGAATAATGACAAGTGTTGGAATGATAGAGCAAGGAAA
The DNA here is from genome assembly GCA_007258455.2 of Sequoia sempervirens. NCBI lineage: Eukaryota > Viridiplantae > Streptophyta > Pinopsida > Cupressales > Cupressaceae > Sequoia > Sequoia sempervirens. The sequence continues at coordinate 97,065 of VDFB02017129.1, forward strand.
TTTGAAAAATGGGGAAGAATCCATCTAATACACCAAAATTTTCTTCAGGAAAAAACAAAGTACCATTGGGGGTAAGGAAAGTAGAGGAAAACACTAGATCAAATGACTTCAACTAGAACAAACCACAAGATTATCCTAGGGCTACTCTCATTTAGAATGGGAGGATAAGGAAGAAAAAAGTAGAAATAAAAACAAAGGTGAACACAATGCCTCATAGAAAAGCACTGGTCATACCTTCAAAAACCCTAGCTACATCAGTGGAGTGATTGAGGGAGAAATCCTTCTTCACAAAATGGTGCAGGAAAGATGGATCTAGCAAGCAAATCATGCAATGGTGGATATAGAAATTGAAAGAAAAAGTAAGCATTCAATGCCTTTCAATCAATATCTTATTTAAATGCCTAGATTCAAAGATGAAACAAAAAACTCTATTGGGAAACCCCCAATTCTTTGAATAATCTAGCTTTCACTATATAGATTGGACACCAAATTTTGATCCAACAAAACATCACATTAAATTTTTTCCAATGTGGATTTGTTTAAATGGCCTTTCATCTGAATACTAGAATATAAAAAATCCCTAACAATAATAGGGGATGTCATGGAGACTTTCTTGGGTATAGTTGAAAACTTTTTAAATGGGAAATCATGTTTGAAAGTGAAAATGGTGATAGATGTAGATCTGGAAGTTGGGGTTTGGGAAGAGTTGGAACTCATTTCAGAGAATGGGAGTTGGTTCTAGAAAGTGAACCTTATTGAAAAAGATCAAATTGGGGGTAAGGTCCTTCCAAGGAGGAAAATGATAGCTAGATGTTCTATGGAAGAATTGATAGTGGCAGCCACCAAAAAGGTTTTTGTTGAACCAAGGAAATCACAAGAAAATCCTAGCACAGTAGTAGAAATCATAAAGGCTAGGGAGCTAGAGGAGAATTTGATCACCAAAGAGAAGGGAAAGGGAATCATCTTAGATGAAATAAATGAGGAGCCCTAATAAAATGAAAGGTTTCCTTCTAATTAGATCAAAGGGCATAAACTATAATTGAAAGGATAAAGGAAAAAGATTCAATCCAAACACCGAAAGATTATGAAGGAAACTTTGAGCCTACTGACATGTAGAAAAATTATACAATTATGATTGAGAACTATGTTGATCATCAAAGCTTGTGCCTCTCTGAAAGTCTTATGGGAAATTTAGCAAGTGGGGGGAAAATTCCATCTCACTGAATACCTCCGAGTTTTTTATAGAAAGCCGACTCTTCTTTGGGGTTTTAGAGATAAGGGGAGAAGGAAATGTAAACATAAAAAAAAAAAAGGTGATGCACCAAATCTCTTACAACATTTCAAACCCAAATGATTCCTATGATTGATATAAATAGACACAAAACACCACAACCCCTCATTGTTGGAAACAAAATGGAACAACAAAGGCTAACTTCAAGCACAGTGTAGACTTTCAAATCTTTCCACAGGCAGTATTCATTACTTAGGTATGATCAAACATAAATACATGAACTCTTCCTCCTAATACATGAACTCTTCCTCCTAATACAACATAGCACAAAAAAAATAACTTTCAGAAAAATATAGAAGTCCAATGGCATAGTCCAGTTTTCTTAAGTCACTACTCTATCACACAAGCATAAAGCATAGAAATCCGCTACTTAAACTACCTAGATATAGCTTGCAAGGCATAGTGTTTCATTTAGAATGATAATATAAAGAAAGAAAACTTGAAAAAGGCCATACATGCACAATCTCAACAATTTTTCCTCAATAGTTCATGCTTTTATACCAAATGAACTTTGAAACAGAGGTCAGATGCCAATCTGACAATAGTTTAAACCTTAATAGATATAAAATGCCAAAGTAAAGTAGTTCTACAACTTGCTTCTAAAAATAATTCTAAAAAACCCTAAGAAAAATAAAGAAAATTTTCTTTAACAAAGAAAATATCACTTGGAAAAGTCCTTCTGTTGTGTCATCGCCCTCTTTATATAGCCAGAAAAAAAAGATACACACCACCTTAGCTCAGAAGTAATTTTCGCTAAGTGTTGACATTTGATAGCACATGATCCAATCATAAATCTTTGGTTAGGTTGCAATTATCTTTGCACATCAATTCTCAGATACTGCATTAATATCCTTTAGATATTTTAGCAAAGATAGAGGCTCATAAATGATCAAATCCTAAAAACAACAGCCTAGAAAAAATCTCAGTTGACCGATCACATCATTCTCAGGCACCGTCTCAAAACTTCCATCCCAAAAGCTAAGAAAAATAAAAGAAAAGGCCAGCTAGCTCCAACAAACTCCTTAATCTTATTACTTCATAGGAGGTGAAAATAGCTCACGGTGAAGAGATGGCATGTCGGCAGGGTGGAAACTCCTGAGGTCATGAATATAGCTCCCAAGAAAATGTCTAACGAGTCAACACATGTCCCGAACTCTCTCTCAAAAAGAAGATGAAAGATGAAAGCTACAAAACCACCACATGGCACATTGCACATCTTTCTAATGATTCTATTTAAGCATGGGTGCACCTGAAGTTGAAGACATTTATGAAAACCAAAAAATGAAAATGACTGAGGAAAAAAAAAATTTCATAGTTTTGGCGACTCACAGGGTTCTTCGCTCTGCGAAGATACAAACCTAGGCATTTGGTTGTTCTTGGAGTTTGATGAAAGAAATACATTGAGCATCCCAATCAACATCAGTTGGTAGAACAATAGTCTAGATCTTCCTATATGCTTGTTCAAGATAAAAAAATCTCCTTAAAAGAGATGACACAACATCTAGAAGAAATCGCACCTAGGTGATAGTAGAGAAGAGAAAGAGGGTAGATCTCATGCTCAACATCATCCACTGTGGGTGCAACACTTGAGCTTGGAATTTTTGCGGTGGTTTGGATCTTGCATCAGATTACATCATTGATTTGCTCCATTTTCATCACATCTTCATTTGGTGAAAGAAGAGGAGGCAACCCAAAACCAACCAAGACGGTGAATTCTTTCTTGATCTCAATGACCCATTTATTCAACACCATTTGGTAATCCTTACATTTTTCCACAACCATGTGATATTTGATGATCTCATTATCTTTGATGGAGGTGACTCGATGATCGAGAATTCCCACTCTTTCAAGAAATTGATTAGTGGTGATGCTCAATTTGGAGATGAAACTTTGGGAATCTACCACTCGGGGTGAACATTTTTTCATGAAGTGATCCACCATTGGACTGACCTTGGCATTTAGTTCCCAAACATCTCTTAGAAATTGTAAAGCAGGTCCCAGAACACACACACCAGTCACTATCCACTCCCAATGCATGGCTATTAGCCTTCTCATTATAGGGAGGGATCCAGATCCTCTTGCAGTAGTTAACTCCTAGTTAAATCGAGCCTCTCTTGCCTTGGTGTTTTCTTCCATTTTACCCTTCTCCTGAAGAGTGTTTTCCAACTCAGAGCTTAGTCTTCCAACTTCTTGTCTTGATTCTTCTACCTCTATCTGGATTCTTGGTATTTCAAGATCATACGTCACTTAAATCTTTCTTTAAGTTTTCAATTTCAACACGAAGCTGAACTTGTTCATTCTGAGCATTTGCAAGGAACTTGGGAGAATCTTCTTACTAGCCTTGAATTTTCTTAACATGGGTTACTTTAGCCTCCTTGGCTCAGACTTCATTTTGTAGTATGCTCACTATTCCTTTTACATTTTCCAACTCGACCTCGCACTTCCTTAATTTCCTATCCATCCTTTCATAATTAGCATATACCACCCTCTGTGTGGCTTTCGCTAGGACCATCTTATCGCGTGGGCGAGTTTCACTCAAGTCCAAGCCCATAGAATGAGTGTCATAATATTGCATCTGCATCTGTCGTTTAGGCTTGGAAACAAGTGGCTTCATGGTAGTAATAAGCAGAGAGTTCCACTTTGTATTAAAATAGGCTTCGATCCTTTTGGTGGCAAGCCCCTTGGCACCATTTGACAACATTTTTTGCTTCCTAGCCTTTTGGGCTTGTTTAGTAGCATCAAAATGACCCTGAAGAGTCTGAGGGACATTGAAACTCTGAGCTACAATGGGAGCACCAAGGGGCATTCCAAAAAAGGTGATGGTAGGGGACACTTCAGATGTGTGAGAGTGGGGGGATGCAAAGGGCAGTGTGATCATGGAAAAAGGTAGGATGCCAAATGGAATAGGGGAAGAAACCATAGCCCAGTAAACACATAAATAGGTTGATGGAGAGGTGCCTTCCCAAAAGTAGATGGGCCAGGGGTAATGAGAAATGTAGTAGCTTTAGTCATTCCAATGGGGGCCTTTAACAAGGTGACTAATGACACAATGACGACTGCGGTGGGTGACTCTCCTTTGGCACACCTGATTGTTTCAGTAGGTTCATTGACAATGGTAGGGGGTGCATTCAACATTAATAGTTCTCACTAAAGATGGAGGATTCCCTTCTATAGGAGGAGGCAGGGGATGGACCAAAGATGTAGCAATAGGAAGAAGAGGGGGAGAAAAACTTACTTGAGCTATGGTGGATGAAACATTTTGCAAGGTGGACTCCACTTCTTCTTGTTGGACCAATATGTTAGGGGCACTGAGGTCTTGGATCCTCCTTCACTTCGCATGATTAGCAACAACACGTTTTGATCCTCTAGCTGGAGATTCCTCTGATATTTGACCTTTAGTAGCCATTGAGGATCCCCTTGGGGACCGTCGGGCTCCTTTTCCTTTACTTCGACTGCAGGAGGTAGATGGAACTTGTGGACTCCCTTGCCTCAAATCTCTTCGGATGTCGAATTCTCAAGGTCTAGGAACTAGGAGTGGAACTTGTTCCTTGTCAATTTCATGGCTTGTCTCAGGATTGTTGTTGTCAGAATCAGCCTCTTTGTCATATATGTCCTCGAGTTCCTCATCAAGCTGAAAACTACCGAAAAAGGCACCTGAATTTCTTATCTCTTGTCGGAACCTCCAGAAGTTTTCCTGCTTTCTTTCTGACCATCCCTTATGCATCATTTGTGTATCAAGAGACTTTCCCATTGGGAGATTCCTCTGATACTATGCCTGGGGCTCATAAAAACTTATCCATTTTTGCCACTCTTTTGGAAGTATTCCCTTTCCTCGTGCCTTAAACTAAAGTGCTCGTCTAGGTTGTAATTCCATTTGTCACAAATGAGGACTAAACCCAGAGTTGCTAGTAAATTTGTGATCTCATTCCTAGCCTTTCGCTTAGCCAGTATTACCTAACTCTTTGCAATCACAATTGGATGATCAAAAAGCTTTGCTTTATTCCTCTTGGCACCATAAATCCTGTCGACGGTGGATACTTTCTGGCAAGATTCTAATGCAAAGGTTTAGTCTGTTACAAATTTGGGGAGTTAGAAAACATCTCTAGGAAAACCATGAAACCTGACAAACATGAAATCCTTGCCTAGGGAATAATCTAATGGGATAGGTGGATGCTCCATCCATTCTATAACCTCCTGAGAGAAACGGCCAATGGGATGAGGCAATAAATCTTAGAGCATTGGCCTCAAAAAATAATCTACAAATCGATAATAATATCTTGTTCTTGAAAGCATAGGGTTCCATACAAAAATTGGCTGGAGACAACCCCTTTCATTTGTCCTAGACATCGGTACATTTCTCCCCAACCACTCAAAATTTTGATGTAATAACAAATGAACTAGGACGAAAGAATGCCTTAATTTGGACTCAACATTGTAGTTCTTCAACTGCAACTTCATATTCCTAGCTATTACCTCAACAAAATCGTAATGCCTCTAGACTCTTTCTCTTTTGAGTGCAAGGCCTAGGGAAAACTGGAAAGGGTTAATCTCTTCAACATTATCGAGCCCAAAAACCCAGGCCTACATTGAGAACACACATTGTGTATCCTTCTTAAATTTCTTACATGAAAGAGGCCAACGAATCTGTCCTCTCTGCAGCCTTTCCTTCATCCTCATAGAAACTTGTTTTCCTGAACATATCTTCTCCCAGGGCATCCATTTTCTCTTCACTGAAAATCTTGGCGCCCCAACTCGAAGGGATACACATCATATCCCGTATAGCTTTAGTAGAAATTGTAAGATCTTGACCTCATGAACCTCAATTCCTCTGTATTTTTGTAAGATCTTGACACATGTCAACCAACTCTAGGCATGGATGCACAATAGGTAGCACAAACTATGGTAGACCATTGTTCCAAAGCCAAAGTGCAAAACCTTTTGATGGCTCATGCTCCAACATCCTTTGGAACACACCTTCCCTAAGAGTTTCAGGGTTGGTGGATAGTTGAGGGTTGAAAACATTGTCAACGATGTCTTGAATTGCCTCTCTTTGGATGCGTTTATCAGGTTGAATTTTTTTGCAGTGTTCAAATGGCCATTCTTCTAGTGTTGGAGCATTGGTGAATGAGTAGTGCCCAAATACGTCAGCATAGCCAAGTCTTCTTCTTGAAACTTCGGCCTGCCTGCCAAAGGTAGATGCTTCCGCCATGATTGTACTCCAAAGTTGCAGAGAGCTTCTTTGGTAATAACAACCACTTTCCTTTTGCTTCTTTAGAAAAAACTACTTTGGAGTATAATTAATTCTGACTTGTGCATGCAGTTAAGGCTAGGCCACTATTGATGGCCCATTAAATGCTGCTGCTATGGTAATACATGTGGATATGAGATCCGTATCCCTTGGGAATGCTGAGAAAACTGGGAGAATAGAATTAGTACATTCTCCCCGCCGCCTCTTTTACAATTAAATTTATTGCATCGAAAAGCATTCTTTTCGTCATATGGAACATGCTAAGGTGACACAAGGTACTCCTAAAAATACATTCCCATTAATTTTTTAGAGCTTTAGCATGTTAATCCATGTCTTTTCCCATTACTGAATTGGTTGGAACTGATGATGGCGAAGGCCACCCGTCAACCATCGGCGTATGAGAGCATTTACTCCCAACATCCGAATTTATTTCTCAGGGCATTCCATCCGATCCTCCATATGATTTATCCACCTTGCTATGTTCTATCTTAAAATTCTTCATGGTCGTTTGGCCAAAAATAGACATCTTGTTTGTTGAGTTTGTCATTTGGCCTTTTCTATTTATATCTATACCACCTTTTACAACATTTATTCGAACATATAGTCCCCTAAGTTAGCTGGTCTCTGCTTGTTATCTTTCTTCCATAATTTCCTGCTTCATTAGAATTTCTGCTGGTCTTCGCACACTATTCAATTCCTTCCACGGAGACCACAAAACTACTTCGTGGGAGAGGTCACTATTGACCGTATCAAGCATTTGGTGAAGAATTGTGCTCCCCTCATCATGGTAGAATTTAAGTGGGTAGTTGACATGGACTACATTATGGATGACAACCAGCTTTGGAGCATCTGCAATGTGCTTTCTTGGTTCATGGCCTCACTACTGGACCTAAATGTGGCCAAGCTCATGATACTTGAGCTATGCTAGAAGATGTTCGACACTTCTCTAATGGAAGGGCTTGGTGAGATAGTACAAGTGGACATCCTTGGAATTCATATCCTAAGTTCCATGGACCTCCATAGGCACGTGGACTATGGAGTAGACGTACCTTGGTTGCCCTTCCTTACTGATTTTTACACCATGGAAGTTGAGATGCACTATTGCTCTTCTCAGCCAGCGGACACTCTTCTCTTGCGAGAGTACGACATGGAGCAGGTTTCGGGGATCGCCTAGAGAAAGCACTTTGGCTTCTTGGTGCAAATTCACAGTGAGTAGACCCTAGGTATGCACTGCGCGACCTATGTGTGTTGTTTATTTTTCTCCTGCTTGCAACCTGTCAGATGGAAAGAAGAAGAAGAAAAAATAGAGAAGAAAAGGAACCCAATAACAAGCCCCTTTCATCTTGTTGTCAATGGTTGGAGGTTGTAGTTTATTGTTTTTCTACTCATGGGTATGTGCAGGATCATGATGGGTCAAAAAGTGGCGATATGATGGGTATGTGTAGGGTATGTGGCTGACGACTTTTTTTTGCACAAAATTGATGAAACAAAAAGGATTTTTAAAGGATATTCTCAACTTTCCACCAATATAAATTATGATTTATATTCAATTTAGTAACTAATTATTATTCATCCTCTATTTGAATTACGACTAAAGTCCTAATTGATAGGTTGATTGAAAAACATCTATAGCTTTCAAATGGTATCACATTTCTTGAATCTGAAACATGTATCACATTCTATGCTTCGCATACTATAAGATTAAAAAAAAAAATGAATTTCATGAAGTTTTGACCAAGTTAAGGTGGTCAGACATACAAGTTTTTATATTTTTTAAAAGTTGTAATAAAAAATTCATAATTAATTATTTACTTGGAAAAAAAATACAAAAAATAATGCATCACATCGGGACATGATTTCTCTACTTATATCTAAAATCTTATGAAAAAATATTATCATTTTATTGTGGTTAGGGTGGTTAGATAGACACCTACTTCTTATGTTTTCCCTAAAATTTAAGTACTACTGCATTGAAATTTCAAATTTTCACCAAATAGATTGTTTTTTAAATAAACATAGTATTTTACAAAGTACATTCAATTTGCTACAAATTTTATTCTTACATATTTTTGAAATAATATAGAGAACTTATTCAAATTTTTACGTCAAGTTGCGTAACTCTAATTTTTATGAATTTTTTTCCACTTAAGGGCCATATTTTTCCATCATAATCCTGCACATACCCTCATTTCCTACCTTTTTCTTCTTTTTGCTCAGTATTTCTTTTGGGTTTTTCTCGAGATAGCCTCATGTTCAATTTTGAGCCTCGAGCCATATTATATTGTAAGTTTTGTTGATAAACATAATATAATATAACCTTTATCTCCTCTGTGTTATTCTTGGATTGTTATTCTCAAAATTTTGAAATAATTACAAAAAATTTACATATGGTACATAATTGATAATTTTTTAAAAAGAACGTGGCATTTTAATGGAAAATCCTGAGATAAATATTATTTTTCGGTATATTTAAAGAGTTGTTCTCCATTTCTTCAAGTTCGTATGCATCTTTTCTTTTGCATGTGCTCTTTTTGGAAGGTCCTCTCCATAGCGCTTTAAATTTCATATGTTGCCCTAGTTTTGTAGCACATTTGTCATTTTTTAACCGTAAGCTTCCTTCTCTGAATTTTGGGTTAGAAGTTTTTTTGTCAAAACGTCGCTTGATCGTTTGTTGATGGCTGATTGTGGCTCCATGAGCCTTTTTCTGTCTTTTTCTAGTCTTCGAATTTCTACCAATTTTCCATACATAAACTCATATAGGGAAGCCTTTAGAACCAACTTGGGGGTAATTTGGTTCACCAGCGGGGTAGCCGCTCATGATTGTTCCAATCTCTTTGTCGTTATGACCTAATATGTTTGGTTAACCTAGTTAGGTTCTTGTTTGTTGATTTTGTTAACCTGCACCCTTGCAAGTGATAATTTGATGAAGCTTTCACAAAGCTCCTATGTCTAATAGAAAAATTTGACCCTTATGATTCCACTAGACCTCAGGCATTGTTGGGTATAGTGGTCTTGAGTAGGCCAAGCCTAGCTTCTAGCTCTTTAAGAAACTTAACAATTTTTTCTCTTGTGATGTATTCCCACACATTGGCTCCCTTTTACTTCACGGTCCTCGTAGGGAATGCAATAGGATGTTCTTCATTTTCTTCCTCATACTTCTAAGTGAACACAAAAACTATAATATGTTGGCCATTATACATAGAGTAGAAAACCTTTGGAAAAATTCTGGTCTAATCAATGCTAGGGCCTTGGAGAGGGCCATCTTTAGCTACTTGAAAACTGTTGTGCCCTCAGAAGTTTTCTAGAAAGGTAAGTTCTCTCTAAACATCAGGATGATCGATAGTGCAATGCTTATGAAATTTGATATGAATCTTTAGACAAAATTAATCTTCACTAGAAAAGATCGCGACCCCTTTGTCATTTAGATCTTTTCAAGATCTATTACTATTCCCTTCTATAGTACTATCAAGCTGAGAAACTTTCCCTGGGGCACTTCGAGGAAATAATTTTTTGGATTAAGAAGAATCCCAAATTGTTGGTGTTTTAGAAAAACCCCCTTTTGATTATCAAAACAATCACCTTTAATTGCTAGATCGCTTAAGTTTTTATGAATATGCAAATGTTTCCCACTTAGTGGCAAACGTTTTCCCATGTTGGTCGAATTCCTTTATGTAAACTTGATTATATCTTGGAGAACAATCTATCAAGGAGAAAATACCTGATCTAGTTAGGGTCTATGACAACTGCTTCATCAGTGGTGAGGGGTAATGGTCCTTTAGTGAAGTCCTTCTTGAGTCCTGAATCTCTTCACAATGTTGGATATCATTATTTATTTTCCAAACTGGGATTAGATTCAATACCCAGGCATAAAATTTGATAGAGCATATGACCTTTAATTTTTCCCACTTGACGAGCTATTGTACTATCCAAGCTTCAACCTTCAGGTTTACTAACCTTTGATTTTGTTGAACAGGCTTTGATCCTTCAGCCAAACCAATTGTACATTGAGCTATACCTGGGTCATAACTTCTGAGATCATATTTGAAGCATAGATCCTTTAGCCTTCTTTTGTCTTTGCAAGAGAATTCATTGTTGACTATCACTGTTCTATTACTTCCAATGTCAAGCTCTTCATAGTGTTTTGAAATTGTGGAAAATATTTGCTTGTTGTTCCTTGCATCCTTAAGAAGATTTTTTCTTAGTGGTGGATAGTGAAAAGTTGTTCATGGCTTTAGTGTGAAAGAAACTATTGGAATATCATCATCGAAGATTTTCCAATTCTGACCTTTGTCAGAAATTGAAGATCGGGCAATGATCTGCACTACATCCTGCTTTGTCGGGTTGGAAACTAATTCCAACTATATAGTTTGATAGAAAACATTCGATCAACAATGTTATTTGGTGGTCGGAGGGTTACTTGTATATTGAAAACTTCAAAACTCTCGATGAGATCCCATACCTTATGTATGTAAGATCTTAGCCATGTATTTATTGTAGTCGCTCACCCATGGATCTAGCTTACTACTAATTTTGATTTTCTAAAATCTCGTATCTCACTTGTGCCCATCTTCTCTACTAGAATCAAATTATGAACCAAAGCTTCATATTTGGTATCGTTGTTGGAGTATGGAAATTAAAAATGGTAGGTTTTGGGGGTTTTCGATCTTGTTGGAGACACTAATTGGACACCCACTCTAGCACCAACCTTCCATTTGGCACCATCAAAATATAAGGTCCACAAACGATTATCAGACAGGTCGTCAGACTTCTCCTCATCCTTCATTGGTTTCAGAAAGACTTGATCCCCATAAAAAATTACATAGATGCTTAGCCTTTTCGCATGGAAGTTACCAAATGGATCAAAATTAATGAACTAGTTGAGTAGCACCTCCCCTTCCAAAATACGCTCGCTTGCATCTTTTTCTTCTTCAGAAATTTCTACATAATATCTCTCTTCCTGAAAGATGGAGGCATGGGTATCCCCAAAGCATAGATTTGCATCATCCATAATGTGTTCAGGATGCAAGGATTCAGATGGTATCTTCATCTTCACCCCATGTTTGGTTCTCAATATCAGATGGGACTAGTCAAGTGCCAGGTATCCACCAAGCTTGGTGGTAAAATCTCTTGATAGACACATTCTGAAGACTGGTGGAATGTCTACTACAAACACTTCTTGCATGACTATTTGGATTAGGTAGGAGAAAATGGTTAGAGACAGATCCTTTATCCAACCAATATTCATGACCTTCTTCCCATCTAGTTGCATAATTCCCTTTTCAAGGGGCTCATACCTAAGCTTTAAATCATTTGCCACTTGTTTTGGCATAACTGTTGTGCTAGCCCCCGAATTGATCATATTATTATGCAACAATTTGTCTTCTATATAAGTGTTAAAAGAAAATGCGTGGGATTTGTTCCACTTACTTCTTTCTCTTTTTTGTTTCCTACATCATTCACATAAGCTGTTGCTTTTAGAGCTTGAGGGGAAAGCATGGGTTTTTCATTTCCCCTTTTATTGTATGATTGAGTTGCACTTTCCTGTGGGCTTTATTCTTCCACCTTTAGCATTTCTTGAAGCAACATTTTTTTTTCGGGAATTGATATGATGTCCCACAATGATACATTGGTAGGTGCCTTCTTCAATTGCTCCACCACATTAAGCATCCCAACTATTTCAGCCTTTGGCCTAAATAGTGGTATTTCTCTCATTTTTGGAAGAAAACATTCCAACGTGACTAGGCTTGGTGTCTTGTTCATCTCTTTCTTTTGCAATGATATGTTATGTGGTTGCCGAAAAGGTTAGACGATGGGTGATGAGGCTTCCTTCACCAAGAGGGATAGTTGACGCAGTTGTTGATGTGGCAGAGATTGTTGCACATACTCTCCCAGAAGCCTTCTCTTTGATCTTGTGTTGTAGTCTGACTGCACTTGTGGAACTCTAGTCGTCAAAGTTTCATTTGCAAACAAATAATTTTCCTCTTCTAACCATGAGAAAAGAGCTTGGTCAGGCGCAATATCTAACTCTTGCTATAGGGACATCCCTTGCATCTGTGCTCTAAAATGAGCATTTTCCATTTCGGATGATTAATACTCATCCATGGTTAGGAGAATTCCCTTATTTGTTCGGCCACCTTCTACTGTATATTTCCCATTGGGAAATTCTGGGTCATATGGCCATCATTGCATGAGAAGCACCCGACATTTTCGTCTTCCGCCAAATTGTTTTGGCCTAGGACTAGCTCTTTATTTGGGTTATCCTTGACTATTTGCAATGGCATGGTGGTTTGAACTATCTAACTTGTTGATGACATCTGTTGACCTCCTCCTTTGTAGGACCCTTGATATGAATTTTGTTGATAAGATGGATTTCCTCCACCATAGGCTTGAGTGGTCAGTTTCAGAGGCGTCGCTTGTTGTCATTTGATAATGACCAATTCATTAGCAAAATTCCACATGAGAACCTTCATATCAACGATATCCACTGCCATTTAAAAGAAACTGAATGTACTTGCGTGAGCGGTAGGATGCACGTTCATAGACTACGGGGTGATGAACTTTAATTGTGTTGCAGGAGTGCTTAGATTGATTTCTTCCCAATGGCCATCAAATATTTCTGCAAACACTGGCATCGGTGGCTGAGGTGGAAGCTTTCCAGCATCGATGAAATTATTATTTGTGCATACCACCACCTCGTATTTTTCAGGTAGGATATCCCCTCCCATTGAGGTTATCATGACTGCGATATTCGGGTTAAAGGCCTTCAAATAGAACATGAACACCATGGTGGTCTAGTGTTGAGCAGTCATGGGGATCCTTTTCTAGGTCTTATGGAACCTTTTGTTGAAGTTTCTCATGGTTTCATGCAGAGCCCTTTTGATGGTAATTGGTTGTTGTAGCAATGAGGAGTGGTCTCCTTTCTCTGAGAAGCATTCAAATAGGCAATGTCCAAGCTGGTCCAAGGAGAGGATGGAGCCCAAAGCCAATGATTGATACCAATCTTGAGCCTTCCCCTTAAAAGAGGCAACTATTAGACTTAGCGTGATGTTTTCCTTGGATATGTTATGTACCCTACATACCTCCACTATATCTTGAAGGTGTTTGGAAGGGGTTTTGAAATATTCTTTGGAGAATCTTAGAATAGGCTTGAGGGCATTAGTAGGTATGGAAATCCATACATCTGGTGGTGTGGGTGGTTGTAGTGGGATACCACTATCCCATCTTACAAAATTTCTAGGAGTAGGGCGATGTACATGAGCCATAAAGAGAAGATTCCTATGAATCGGATATACAGGTAATATTATTTGGAAGTTTAAGCCTCCAAGTGGATTAGATAAAGCTCTAGATATTGAGCTCTGACTTCTCGCTCTATTACTCCTTATAGGTGATATAGAACCTACAAGTCTTCTCCTTCTAGGGATTGAGGCAGGTAACTGAGAGTACTGGAAGTAACCTCTCGAGGATGCTCTTGTTTGGATTCTAGGCATGAAACTTCCAATTTACATCCTTAGCCTGATTTAAGAAATATTTTTGACTTTTAATCAGGCAATTGTGGGTTCAAGTCCCACTGGGCGTGCCAAAAAAAGAACTGTTGATCATCAAAGCTTGCGCCCCTCCGACAGTCTTTTGGAAAATTCAGTGAGTGGGGGAGAAATTGTGTCTCATAGAATACCTTTGGGTTTTTTATAGAAAGTCAGCTCTTCTTTGGGTGTTTTGAGCTAAGGGGAGAAGGAAATGTAAACATAAAACATAAAAGGCGATGCGCCAAAGCTTGTACAACATTTCAAAACCAAATCATTCCTATGATTGATATAAATAGACACAGAATGCCACAACCCCTCATTGTTGGAAAGATAACAAGCAACAAAGGCTAACTTCAAGCACTCTCAAATATTTCCACAGACAGTGTTCATTAAGGTGCGATCAAACACAAAGATTTCTTATGGTTAACAAAATAATATTTGCAAAATTACATGAACTCTTCCTCCTAATACAACATAACACAACAAAATAATAACTTTTAGAAAAATAGAGAAGTTCAATGACATAGTCCAATTTTCTTAAGTCACTACTCTATCACACAAGCATAAAGCATAGAAATCCACTCTTTAACTACCCAGATATAGCTTGCAAGACATAGTGTTTCATTCAGAATGATAACATAAAGAGAGAAAACTTGAGAAAGGCCATACATGCATAGTATCAATAGTTTATGCTTTTATACCAAATGAACTTTGAAACAGAGGTCGGATGGAAATCTGACAATATTTTAAACCTTAATAGATATAACATGCCAAAGTAAAGTAGTTCTGCAACTTGCTTCTGAAAATAATTCTAAAAAACTCTAAGATTTAACTAATGAAACTTTTCTTTAACAAAGAAAATATCACTTGGAAAAATCCTTCTTTTGTGTCGTCGCCCTCCTTATATAGCTAGAACAAATGATACACATTGCCTCAAATCAAAAGTAATTCCTTCCAGGTGTTGATAGTTGATAGCACACGATTCTATTGTAGATCATTGGTTAGGTTGCAATGATCTTTGCACATCAATTCTCAGTTACTGCATTAATATCTAGTAGACATTTTAGCAAAGATAGAGGCTCATAAATGATCAAATCCTAAAAAACAATAGCCTAGAAAAAAGCCTAGTTGATCGATCACATTACTCCCAGGCACCATCTCAAAAATTCCATCATAAAAATTGAGAAAAAGAAAAGAAAAGGCCAAAAAACTCTGACAAACTCCTTAATCAGATTACTTCGTAGGAGGTGCAAATAGCCCACGGCGAAGAGATGACATGTCAGTAAGGTGAAAAATCCTGAGCTCATGAATATAGCTCCCAAGAAAATGTTTGATGATTCAACACGTGTCCCAAACTCTCTCCCAAAAAGAAGATAAAAGATGAAAGCCACACAACCACCACGTGGTGCATGGCACATCTTTCCGATGATTCTATTTGAGCGTAGGTGAACCCAAAGCTGAAGGCATTTATGTAAACCAAAAAAACAAAATGACTGAGGAAAAAAAATACTTCACAAACTAGAAGGACATATTTTTTTCTCCCCTATATTTGGTGAATATCAATAACTAATGCACACAATTAGCAATGGTGGAAAACTAATCCAAGGTTATAAGGGACTCCCTAGCTGATTATCCCTCTGAAAATTCCCTAGAAGATGAACCTAGAATAGTTGAGGGAGAGTCGATGAAAGAAGAGTAAATGATGCTTTTGAATGTACTGGAAGAATCTAAGGAGGAAATGAAGGTGCTAGAAAGGACAAGAAGCTCGAAATCAATCGACATTCATCCAAAATAGCCAAACCTGATTATGGAAAAAGAAAGACTAGGGGAAGGACGTCACTCCAAGAAAAGAGAGTATTTGTTAGAGATGATGAAGGTCAGGTCAAGATCAACATGCTACTTAGGTCTAGGAAAAGAGATCCCCTTCCTGAGGATCCATGAAGCTACTATCTTGGAATGTTATGGGATAAAACACCCCTAACGAACAACTCTTGGTCAAGTGTAGGATTGAAATTTCTAAATCAGATTTTTTAATCCAAGAAATGAAGTTGACTAGTGCAGATTTAGATTTATTTTGGAGGAAAATGAAATCATGGTAAGCTATAGAGAGACAAGCTACAAGGGCATCTAAGGGTATTTCCCTACTATGGAAACCTCACTTAGTAGAAATTGATAAACTGGCTGAAGGTCCAAATTTGTTAGGTTGCAAGGTCAAAAGTGTTTTTAAAAACCTTCAATTTATATTGATAAATGTGTATGGGCCAAATCCTTGTATCAAAGAAAGGGAGTTATGGATAGAACTAGAGGATTTTTTGATGCTAAATTCCAATCAGAGTCACATCATAGTAGGATATTTCAATGTGATCTTGGACGATAACAATAAAAAGGGTACTGTTCAAGGTAGAAACTAATCTTAGAGGTATTTCAAAGATTGGGTTGAGAGGAACCAACCGAGGATATTTGATTCAAATATGGCGTATTAACCAAGACAAACCAAAGGGATTTGGGAGTCTTTCCCTTCACTTTGAAGGGAACCATTATTCCATGTTTAAGGTCAGATCATTATTTGATAAAACTAGACATATTGGGAGACCATAGTCCTACAAGGTATCCCTTTAAGTTTGAAAATATGTGGCTGAATGACCCAAATTTTCCCTTTTTAATGGAATAATGGTGGAAAGAGATGCATCGAGATGGATCTAATATGTTTTTCTACTAACCAAACTTGAGATATTGAAACAAAAAATTAAGGAATGGAATTGGACACATTTTAAGCATATCTTTGAAACCAAAAGACTGATAGAAGATGACCTTTATAGGCTCGGTGAAGAGGTGATCAAAGATGGAATAGATTAGTAAATATTTGTATAGGAAAAAGTTTTAATGATAATGTATATGAAGAAATATTGGAAAATGAGGAAGTGTTTTTGCAACAAAAATCTAGGGAGCTATAGCTCAAAGAGGGTGACAAAAACACTAAATTTTTCCATAAAAACACAATGCAAAGGAGGGGTGTCAATAGAAGAACTAGTCTAAAGATCTGAGATGGAACTATTCTAAAGGATTCAAAAAGAACAGTGGAGGAAACAATCAAACTTTTCATTAATTTACTTAATAACCTAGAGGGCTCTAACTTGAGGATGTAGAAAGCTCTACTCCAAAATATCCCTCCTCAAGGGATAGAAGCCTAGAATGAAATGCTAAATGTAAAGTTAATAATTAAGGAGATAAAAGAAACCCTCTTCCAAATTCACCCAGACAAATCTCTAGGTTTGGACAAGATCCCTGCAAGTTTCTTTCAAAAATTATGGGGTTTAGTCAGAGAAGAGCTTATGGAGGCCATTGAAGCTTCATGGAATTCAAGGAATTTATTGAGATAAGTTAATAATACTTTCATAGCCCTCATTCTAAATACTAAATCTACAAATAATTTTGATGAGATAAACCAATATCTTTATACAAAATAGTGTAGAAAGTGATTGAAAAGATAATGACTAATATACTAAAACTCATCTTGTCCAACATAATCTTAGAGGAGAAATCAGTTTTTGTACCTAGAAGATAAATTTTGGATGGGGTAATCATAGCTCAAGAGGTAATTCACTCCATTCAGAGAACCAATAGATCAAGTGTGGTTATTAAATTAGATATTAAGAAAGCATATGATATGGTAGATTGGAGGTTACTCATAAAAGTAATGGAATGTTGGTTTTTAGTTGTTTATAATGTTTGTAGTTTGTCCTTGATGACAAAACTAGTTACATCTAGTTACATGGGTTGAAGATTGATTTTCACATGCAGTTGGTTGATACATGATACATGTTTCATATGGTGACAAAATCTTGATACATGATGATGCTGACATTGTTTATCATTTTGATGGATGATTGCTTTTCAGTTTGATCCTTCAAGGTTACAAGTCCCAGGTATTCACTTTGACAGGATGATTAGGTCACAGGTATCCTCAGTTAGTTATTATCAGTTTGTCTTTGAATGATACATTAGTGAATTATTGATCTCATATTATTGCACTACTATATTGTTTTAAGGCATTAATGATTTGTATAATGATAGATACTATTTGGCTTCTTGAGATTTTTTCGACTTAGTTTGCTTTGCCATCATTGATATCAATGTGGTCTTTGCACATGAGGCATTTCAGATTGGTTAAAAATGGAAAACATAATTGGCAATTCACTTTGCTAAGGTAATTGGAATTTGGAATTTGATTTTATTAGCATGTTGGTCAAAAGGTGATTCAAACACATTCATAAGGTTTCTTAAGCTTCCTTGCTACATTCAAATGTAATTATATTATTTAAGAAAGTTGATACACACATTTATTTGTGGCATTGTCAATACATACTTCCATGGTTTGCTAAGGTATTTTCCATATTCTATGGTTGTGAGATCTTTGATTAACTATATGGTATATATTTTATAAATTATGACATTCTAGCATTCACCTTGTAAAAGGTATCGGGCTTTAAACACAACCACATTAATCATGTGAAGGCTGGAGAATACATGAGGTATCAGAATTTTGGCTTTTTTATCACATTAAAAATAGGTGACATCGGGTTTCATTGACTAAAGGTGACAAACTTTTTCAATTGGAAAATCGGGCATGCTAAAGTATATGATAAATTTATTCTAAACCAAGGTTGTCAAGTATTCTAAAGGTTAAAAGATTGTTTTCGAAGCTTAGTAAAAGGGATTTTTATTAGGGAACGATAGGCAGAAAATCACATGGAAAGTATGTCCAAATTTTGCAATGATCAGATGGAATGTTGTCGTCAGCTTGAAGTGACAAAGCTCGAACACACTGGAGAAGATTTGTTGGCATCTTTCAGTTGGTAGTTATGGAACTCCTCGACAGATATCTCTGTTATTTGTTCAGTTTTCTTCCACCATAATCAGGTAATGTAATTTTTTTTTTGGATGCTTAGGGGCCTTGAAATAATTTGTTAAGGAAGTTGTTAAGAATGATAAGAGGATTTTATTGTTGAAAGGCATAAAACTATTTTTATGCTCACTCAAATTTGTATTGGTTTTGCAAGTAATATTATTGATAAGGACTCAATCTTTGCTGATTGTGTTTAAACCCATTAGGGTTTCTGGATAACAAGATTCAGTTGTAACTGAATTATTTCTCGGTGGTGATATTTGTAATTTTTTTGTTGCAAGGGTTTGTTTTTGAAGGACTATTTAGTGTTTTCCATTGAAACCCTAACCCGAGTTGGTTTACAATTACACAAACTTCTTT
Organism: Sequoia sempervirens; assembly: GCA_007258455.2. Taxonomy (NCBI): domain Eukaryota; kingdom Viridiplantae; phylum Streptophyta; class Pinopsida; order Cupressales; family Cupressaceae; genus Sequoia; species Sequoia sempervirens. Next base: position 116,393 of record VDFB02017129.1, read on the forward strand.
CAAAGATTATTATTCTTATTGTCTTTAAAAGATGGCTTTCGAGCATTTTTTTGATGTAACCTGAAAGTAGAATATGATGGTTCAGATATACTATATAGAAGTTGTATTGCATTGAATATCTTTACACTGATTTCTAGGTTATTTAGAGCAGATGTTGTCATTTTCATACAAAATTCTTCAATGTGCTCATTGAAGATCTTCATGGTCTATTGTTGAGATTCTAGGACTACATTTGCACTTCTAGGGTTTTAATAGTACATTGTAATTGATTAAACAATGTATTTTTGTGGAGTTGGTGCTCCTAAGAAGTTGTGGAGTTGGTGCTCCTGAAAATTTGTGGAGTTGGTGCTCTTGAAAAGTTGAGTTGGTGCTCCTGAAAAGTAGATGAGTTGGTGTTCCTGAATTGTGAAGAATTGGTGCTCTTAGTAAATAAAGAGAAAGTTTTTTTGTGTGGTTTTTACTCCCCAAGAGGGTTTTCCACTCAGAACATATATTGTGTTATGTGATGATTTTATGTGTGTGATCTTTCTCTTAGTTTTCTGATTTTAAAGTTTTATCAAATGCATAATTATTAGTCCTTCATATCTATCAATGTTATGCCAAATTTATCGCATAAAAGGTTCTTTTATTAATGTGAGATCTGATACATGGGAAAGTACTAAGTTCAATCTCTATTAATGTTATATGTTTAACACATGGTTCATGTAAGTACAATTTTGTTCATGCACAAGTTAAGTTTGTCATTTGTCCTCATGATCCAAAGAAAAACATAGATTCTTCATTTTTTTAAAAGTTTGTGTCTTTTATAAATCATTGATTCACCCCCCGTCTTAGTGATTTCAGTCTTCCAACAATTGGTATCAGAGCACAGGGTCCTTTCATAGGTCTAATCCACCTAGGATAGATTCTGGTTTTTGGAAGTCTGTCAAACATATCACAAGTTCAAGAAGGTACTTCTATGACTGAGCCAAATCCTTGATTAATAAAGTCTAATTGACTTAGGGGTTCCTGGTAAGTGGAGTACTATGGGTAAGTGGAAAAGAATCAAAAGTCAAAAGAAAAACACTAGTGTCAAGTCTAGTGAAGTATTGTCTCAAGCAAAGGCCTTGCTAGTTGACTCTATAAGTGTTAATAAGGAAAATCTTGTAGAAGAAAATATGTCTAATATAGAACTTGATGAATTCATAGAAAATATGAATGAACCAGATATAGAAGAGTGTGTTAGTGACTCTCAAGGAGTAACTTATTTTGAGGAAGAAATTATTTATGCTCTAGATGCTCAATTAAGAGACTTAGAAAGGTAAATCAAAAATTAGAGAAGCAACTCCAAGGAGAAAGGGAGATTAAGATTAAAACTCTTACAGATCTTAAAAATGCAAAAAAACTAGTTATAGATTGTAATTATCAACTTGAAGAAGGAAACAAGATGAAGGAGGAGAATAATTTGGTAATAAAAAGGCAAGAAGAATTAGACAAGTTAGTCACTAGTATGAAGTTAGAAGTACAAGAGTATAAAAGGATAACAGATGTATCAAATTCTAATTTGGAAGTTAAGAATATTGAGTGTCAAAAACTGGAAGGAGAGGTAATTGCTCTAAATAAAGATCTTGAAAGTGTGAAGATTAAGAGAAATCAGAAGTTTGAACAAAGCACCATTAAGATAAATGAGGCACTGAATAAGCAAAAGCATCACAAAGACATTTTTAATTTAGGGTATGAAAAAGGACAAAGTCCAGGAGTTGAAGATGAGTGTCAACATTAAATAGTATTTGCAACAAAAGATGGACAAAGTTTCAAGGTTAAACAGTCACCAAGAAAGAAGATAGATCTAGAGTGTCATGCTATTGTTTCTAAAACAAAAACCAGTGTTATGAATAGAATACAACACAAAGACAACAATAGAGTTTGAAGAAGAAAAAATTGGACCACATGATTTTCATTTATCAGACAACATTATTCAATGAGGTATAACTACTCTCAATTTCATGGCTATTGCTATTGTTGTCATGCTTATGGTCATAGCACAAGAGATTGTATAAGAAATTGTAGGAGGTATGGAAGATATGATCATAGAATTTTTGGAATGTCAAGAAAATATGATTCCTTTACTCCTAAAATTGGTTATAATATCACATGCTTTAAGTGTCATCACCTTGGGCATAAGGTACAATAGTGTAGGAGTAATTTGAAGGAATCATCTAAAAAAAAAAATGTAGATGCATTGAACAAGAAAAAGAAAGGGACCATATAGGTTTGGAGAAGAAAACAATACCTAGGAAATGAAAAATCTAAACTTGTGCATGCTGCACGAAAGGAATCAACTGTTGCATAAAAGATAGCATGAGGAAAATGAGAGCAGGTTAGTGTTTTTATCTTTTAATTCCTTTGTGGAGTCTAGGAAAATGAGTGAGTAAGAGAAAGAATGTTTGCGTCATGGAAGAGGAGTTTCCTCATATTGATATTATTGTGAGATCATAGATTAAGTTGTTTTGAGGATATCATCAGACTGGTTAATCAAGAGTTGTAGTAGGCTAATCAATTTTAGATATCTTAATAATGTTCATCTTATTGAGTTTGATTAGGAGGTTGATTAAGTGATGGTGTGATGTTCTCGCTATACTTAATTCTTATTTGTGTATTGAGAAAAATGGAAGCTATGAGTCTGCAAAAGATGTCTTTATCTAAAGTGTAAAGTTCTTGAAAGGCATGTGCACCAAGCTAGGAGATTTGGAGCAAGTAAAACCAGTGGAACCATCCCTTGAATGCTGAAGGAGGATTGATATACACAGATTTTTCTATCTTAGTGTAGTTGGTGCTGTGAGTAACTTTTAGTAAGGGTTACAAGCTTGTTGATGAAATAGACAAATTGAGATTATTTTCAAATTGGAACAACAATGAGATTGTGATTACATGCAGGGTGGAGAAGTTTTGTGTTCAGATTTTGTTTGGTATGTTCATGATTATGGATAAGTTCTCATATATAGTGATAGTGTTATGGTACTTTGATAGTGGTAATGCACTCTATTTGATTCAAATGAATGATGCTTCTTAAAGATAACAAGTTTTCAGAGACAGTGTATTTGTTATGCCAAGATTTCATGTTTCTACTAATGCAAGGGCTATGTTGTAATGTACTTGATCATTCCTTCGCATGTTCTTCAGGACTTGTTTAGCCAATCTCTTTCATATGTAGTGTCATGTTCTCTAGATATTCACTAATTGTATATCAGTCAGGGGGAGCATGTAGTTGGTTTATTTTTTGTTAATAGTTTTGTGGATAAGCATGAATGATAGTGTAATGATCAGAAAGACAGTCATTTGGATGATGGCTTGGTATTTCTTAATATATTCTATTAGTGTTGCAAATCTTTGGTAGTACAGTAAATACAATGATATCATTCCTTTTGAAGACATCTTGTTGTTTTTTGAATTCACTAATGCAAACCTTGATAAGATAGAGATAGTGTTCCTTGATAGTTCCTCCTTGAGGACAATTTTTCTTGTTACAACATGGTTTTAATTCTTTCTTAGTAGGTCTTTTAAGAAAATGATCAAGTTCACTAATAGTATGTATTGTTTGTAGTACTTTGAGAGGTGGCAGTGATGTTCTATTTTGCATTTTCTATACTGTATTGTCTCCTATGACATTTCCTGATAAAATTTTGTACATTTTTCTCAATAATTAAGGATATGGGTATAATGGTCTTGGTGCACTGTTTAGTGGCATGTTGGTTATTCAATTTCAAGTATATTGTCCTTGGTTCTTGAATTAGAAAAAATAATTTCATGAATACACAGAGAACACTAATTTATTTCATGACACATTTCAGTGACTGTTCAAAGATAGTGGACAGTGAGTTAAAGACAAGTCATTTTCTATCATGTACTTTAATGAAGAAGTCAGTAAATATTTGTGACAGTTTCTTGCTATCATCACTGATAGCAGTTACTCATAGGGGGTTATCCCTGTGCAGGGCACATTATGACAGTGTTTCAATGTTCTTGATTGTTCTAGTACTTTCACACCTCAGTAGTCTATGTATCTCAGACAAAACTATGCTATATAAAAAATGGAGTAGTGTTTCGAGGACAATGAATTCTACTGACATGACAAGGATAGTTGTTAGGATTATTGATGATTTATGATAGTCATATGATCTAGTAGTGGTGCTTGTATAAAATGATCAAATGAGCAAGTGAAAGATTCATGATGTAATGCAAGTGACAGTATACTTGACAGTTCCTTTGCTTATTTATGTTATGATTTCTTTAACTTATTATCTCAATCATTGTTGTCAGTGCTAATGATGTTTGTTTCATGTTGATAGTGATTCAATGTTTTTTTAATACAAATTTGGACTAGATATTATATTAGTCACAATGTTATGTTATGATTTCTTATACTAGATATTCGGTTTGATCCTTCAAGGTTACAAGTCCCAGGTATTCATTTTGATAGGATGATCAAGTCACAGGTATCCTCAGTTGGTTATTATCATTTTTTCTTTGAATGATACATTAGTGCATTATTGATCTCATATTATTGCACTACTATAGTTTTTTAAGGAGTTCATGATTTATATATTGATAGATACTATCTGGCTTCTTGAGATGATTTTTGACTCATTTTTCTTTGCCATCATTGATATCACTATTGTCTTTACACATGAAGCATTTCAGATTGGTTAAAAATGGAAAAAATAATTGGCAATTCACTTTGCTAAGGTAATTGGCATTTGGTATTTTCTTTTATTAGCATGTTGGTCAAAAGGTGATTCAAGCATATTCATAAGGTTTCTTAAGCTTCCTTGTTATATTCAAATGTAATGATATTGTTTAAGGAAGTTGATACACATATTTATTTGTGGCATTGTCAATACATACTTCCATGGTTTTCTAAGGTATTTGACATCTTTTATGGTTGTGAGATCTTTGATTAACTATATGGTATATAGTGTACAAGTTATGACATTCTAGCATTCACCTTGTAAAATGTATCGGGCTTTAAACACAGCCACATTAATCATGTGAAGGTTGGAGAATCAATGAGGTCTCGACATTTTAGCTTTTTGATCACATTAAAAATAGGTGACATCGGGTTTCATTGAGTAAAGGGGACAAAAATTTTCAATTGGAAACTCAGGAATGCTAAAGTATATGATAAATTTATTCTAAACCAAGGTTTTCAAGTATTCTAAAGGTTAAAAGCTTTTTTTCGAAGCTTAGTAAAAGGAATTTTTATTAGGGAACGATAGGAAAAAAATCACATGGAAAGTATTTCCAGGGTTTTGCAATGATCAGATGGAATGTTGTCGGCAGTTTGAAGTGACAAAGCTCAAACACACTGGAGAAGATTTGTTGGCATCTTTCAGCTGGGTAGTTATGGAACTCTTCGACAGATATTTCTGGTATTTGTTCAGTTTTCTTCCACCATAATCATGTAGTGCAAAAAAATTTCTTTTGATGCTTATGGGCCTTGAAACAATTTGTTAAGGAAGTTGTTAAGAATGATAAGAGGATTATATTGTTGAAAGAAATAAAAAAAAATTCATGCTCACTCAAATCTGTATGGGTTTTGCGAGTAATATTATTGATAAGGGCTCAATATTTGTTGATTGTGTTTAAACCCATTAGGGTTTTTGGATAACAAGATTTGACTGTAATTGAATAATTTCCTAGTGGGGATATTTGTAATTGTTTTTTTGCAAGGGTTTGTTTTTGTAGAAGGACTATTTAGGGTTTTCCATTTAAACCCTAACTTGAGTTGGTTTACAGTTACAAAAACTACTTTTAGAGATTATTATTCTTAGTGTCTTTAAAAGATGGCTTTCAGGAATTTTTCTGTGTAACCTGAAAGTGGAATATGATGGTTCAAATATACTATACATAACTTGTATTGCATTGAATATCTTTACATTGATTTTTCAGATTATTTAGAGAAGATGCCATTTTCATACAACATTCTTCAATGTGCTGATTGAAAATCTTCATGGTCTACTATTGAAATAAAGAGAAAGTTTTTTTGAGTGCTTTTTATTCACCAAGAAGGTTTTCCACTCAAGACATACACTGTGTTATGTGATGATTTTATGTGTGTGATCTTTTTCTTATTTGTCTAATTTTAAAGTTTTATCAAATTCATAATTATCAGTCCTTCATATCTATGAATGTTATGTCAAATTTCATGCATAAAAGGTTCTTTTATTAATGTGAGCTCTGATACATGAAAAAGTATTAAGTTCAATCTCTGTTAATGTTATATGTTTAACTCATGGTTCATGTAAGCACAATTATGTTCACACATAGGTTAAGTTTGTCATTTTTCCTCATTATTCAAAGGAAAACATAGATTCTTGGTTTTTTTAAAAAGTTTGTGTCTTTTATAAATCACCGATTCACCCCCCCTCTTAGTGATTTCAGTCTTCCAACATGGAATACTTTGGTTTCAATAAGGGATGGTTGAATTGTGTTTTTAGTTGTATATCCAAACCAAGTTTTTGGGTTCTTTTGAATGGATCCCTGGAATTTTTTTTTGGGGCCTCACGAGGACTTCATCAAGGGGATCTTGTTGGAACATAACAATCTACAAAGAGGGGAGGGGTGAATCAGTAGATCAATTAAAACTTGTCGCTTTAAAACTTTATGCAGATAAATTGACCAAACATAGATTTAAGTAAATACACAAATCTAGATAACACAAGATAACATGGAAAACCCAAGATGGGAAAACCATGGTGAGAATAACTACTGGGATCTAGTATCATAATACAACCTCATAATTAATATCTTCTGATTACAATGTTTAAGGGTACCGACCCTAAGGAGACTCCAATCGCTTGGTTTTAGGAGCACCCACTTTAATGAAGCACCAACTCCCTAAGTTCTGAGCACCTACTGAGATATTTGAAGGCACCCACCAATTAGATTTACAAAGAAAGGTATTACAATTTATTCTACTAAAATTAGTGCAATGTTGCAACTCAATTTGCAACTACAAAAATATTTGTTGTTGCCTCTTTAACTCAATTCTCTACTCTGCAGCTCTCTGTTTTATTCTGCATGTTCCCTTTTCTATTAATGCACTCTTTGTTTTCCTTAAAGACTCATGTACTTGCTCTATAGTTTTCTCTTTCTACTCTACCTCAAGAAGCTCAGGATACTCACCACAACATACACTACTCATTGTATCCACTTTGTCAATTTCTAATTTTCACTTTAGTATATCTTCAGCAACTTACATCGATTGCCTCAAGATTTGCACACACATATAGATCCTCTACTAGGGTTTACTAGTTATCTTCTCCAACAAGCCACCACTTCATCAAGCCACATACATTAGTCATCAAATTCTTATTCATTGAACTATGTAAGTATGGCACCCTCCAAAACTCTAAACCTTGATATGCATTTAATGCAATATCCTTGTATACTCGACTTGATCCTGATTTTAATTTCCATTGTAGTTTGTGCTATAGCTCTACAAATCAAATCTTCAATTATATTGGTCATTGTAGTAGTTTGGCCAATTAAATTCATTCCCAACATTGGCTTATAGGTGAAATATCCTTGTATACTCTATCTAATCTTGGTTTTAGTTTCCTTTGTAGTTTGTGGTACCACTCCACAAATTAAATCTTTAATTATATTGCTTGTTGGAGTATTTTGACCAATTAAATTCATTCCTAGCATCGAATTATAGGTGAAATCCTCGTTCACGCTATCATAGCCATTAGAGAGGTTCAACTTCAAATGTGATCCATTGATCCATTGATTTGTACTTTTCATGCCATCATCCATCAATCTCATTCATCTAATCCAACATTTAAACACTATCATGAGATCAATCTCCTTTAAACTAACATCATCCAATCTCATTGCATCCTTTTAACTTATCACAACTTTATCTAGGGAATCAACCTTTATTCCTACGATGTGAAGAAGTATCATGATCACCATCTGATATTTCCTTTACAACCTATACCATTGGGTTTTATATACATCATATTACATATTGCTACTTCTTAACTTAAATTCAATTCATAACAACTATATGAATTAAGTGTGTGATCTATTCTCCAATCACCATCTGTTTAAGAGAACATGTGTCACTAGCCCCCAATTTCGTAGGGTTAACTAGGGACCCACTAAATCTTCAGTGGGATTGTAGGATGTAAGTATCTGTCACTTGCTAACATCACCTTCAACTAATTTTTCATATCACACAATCACATTATTCCCTTTGCTTCACAATATCGATGTGAAGAAAAGGTGTGATATCTTTCCATGTGTCATTATTATCACACTCCACTTAGAGCATCTTGTCATTTTTTTTTCCCCATTGGATACTTGTCGTCAGTTCACAATCCCATAGGGCTAGACAATGACCCCACCACACATGTTGTAGGCTTGTAGGGATCATTTGATCTTTTTTTTTGAACTAACAATTTTAATGGTGGTTCTATGGACTTCTCTTATACTCTTAGGGTTTTTCACCTGAAAGGAGAGAGATATAACCCAAAAATTGTGGAGGTTCACTCAAACTAAGGAACATATGATGGAATTAAGAATAAATAAAATGATTTAAATGAAAATAGATGATGAAATTGATTGATTATTAATGCAAAACCAATGAAATATGCAATGTTTGAAAACATAGTGACGTTTACAAAAGTCTTAAAAAGATGAACAAAAATGCAAATAGAACTAACCAGAAAGTTGTAAAATTGAATGTGTGCACCTGTAAGACTGATGAAGATTGGAAACCACTCTTAGAATCTAGAATTTTTTTCTTTTTAGCTAACTGGAACTAACTCACCACCCTGGGCAAATCAGTCCTAGGTTAGGGTTTTCTACCCAGAAACTGGTCTCTGCTCACTGGGTACTAGAATATGGATTTAACTCTAATAGCCACCTCAAGTGGGACTCATTCACCATCCATGGTGAATCAGTCCTTTTTCACTTTTCTACAAATTTAGATCTCAGATTTGTACCTTGTCACTTGCATAGTACTTTTTGACGAAAACTCGGATTGGAATCTAAAAAAAAACCTATAAAATAGCTTAAAGTTTGTTGTCTAATGGGGTTTGGTTTGCCTTGGTCAAACCCCTAATTTGGTAATCAAACCTTGAATGGATAGAAATATGCATAAAACCCTAGCCTTCAGTGTGTCAAAGACTAGGAAAATTTGAAATATGATAAAACCCTATTCTAATGTGCTAGAATAAGATGGAAAAATGTGATTTGAATGATGCAAGACCTCAATCCTAGAAACCCTACAACATATCAAATAAATGTAAATGACATGAAAATGTAATGCAAACCTTAAATATGAGGATAGAGAGAAAATGGAAGATGGAATCACTTTGAAAACAAGTTTTTAGGTGTGATTCGATGGCTAGTCGCATCTCCTCAACCTAGATTTCTCCATGATTCACCATAGGAATCCATCATCAAATCTTTTCAATGTTGAATCTTGAACAAGAAGTGAGCTTGAAGACCTGCAAAAACCCTAGTTTGCTACCCTAAAGCTTCAAATTTGCTATAGAAAATGCTAATGAAATTTATTGTGGAAGACTCTTAATACTTGACTTTGATTTTTCTTTGTAAAATGACTACGAGATGTGGAAAATGAGCTAAAATGTGCATTTATAGGCATCAACATCTAATTTTCTCATTTTTTAGACCTAAGAGGCTGACATCCACTGAAAAATTAAGTTGAATTGATTGAATTCCAACTCAAAATTGAAATTTTCCCCAAAAGGGACTCATTCACCTCCCTTGGCGAATGGGTCTTGTTACCTATTTGTAACTACAACTAAAAATAGGTAGAGTTGAATTGCATTCATCATTAAAAGATACACAAGTAATTTCAAAGTTTTTTGCTAAGTATTCATTGATGTATAAATTGAATTACTTTTTAATTTTTAGTATTATTATGCAAATGTTTGTAACAGAAAAACTCATAAATTTGCATAAAAAATATTGTTTTCTTCATATTGTAAAAACCAAGTCCCACAAAAGTTGTGGGAGTAGCTTGATTTGATTACTTAATCAAATATTGAATACAAGAAAGAAATGTATATCACACAACTGAAGATAATATAAGAACAAGTAGAAAAGGTGATTCGTCATTGCCTAGAATTAAGAATCATTGCTACAATAGTGTTGATCTTGGTTTAGCTCCAGCTCTAGGTCCAACTCCAATGCCAAGGTTTACCTACAAGATTGTTGACAGGTGGTGTTAGAGCAATGAAAAATCATATTATACCTTATGCCTACATTACTAGCATAAATTTAATCTACAGACTATCATGAATTCATCAGATGATTAAGTCATCAAAAAAGTAGATGTTCAGGGAGCACAAAGTTCAATGGAAGCTTTCAACTTCAATTATTTTGCTAACTTGTTTGTTTAATGTGCAGGTATAGGTATAATCAAATATTTTCAACCAACATATATTGTTATGAGTGGTGAAAAATGTGGCTCCCACAAGGGTTTAACCCAGCTCATGAAAATAACATAAGTAGCATGTAGAAGAGAATAATTCAAGGTTAGAGACAATCAATGAAAGATTCATAATCAACTGTCATTTTTCTGGCTACTTCAAAGATCGAATTCAAGACTTGTAAATGAGTATACAACATAATGAAAGAAGCAACCAAGTCATGAAGATAGTCAACACATGAAGAAGGAGCACTTTTCAGAGCAGTTTAGCAACAAACCATCAAGTTGCAAAGGAGGAAAAGTAGGAAGTACTCAAAATATATAGCCTCAGATGAAAGAAATAATATCACAACCATAACATGAATCATAGAATCTGATAGTTCAAAAGAAATTCTAGCAGTAGCTTATTCAATAACACTAAAGAGTGAATAGTTAAAGCCTTAGATAAAACTCATGTATTAGAAAGACATCTATAGTTGTGCAGGGACAATCACATTGTCAGGTGGACAACCTTTGCAGGGTATGGTAACAATAACTTTCAATGTCAAAATTGCTTTCATTTCCATCTCAAGCTGAAAGTAACCTTGGTGCTTGAAAGGACAATAGAAGCCATTTTTTTAAGAATGAATTTTATCTACAATTTTTGGTGCAATATAATGCAATGAAAAAAAGCGCAGAATGAGTAAAGACAAACCCATGGCCATTCATGGAGGGTTTTTTCACCAAAGAGAAGAATGAAATAATACAAAGCCTCGACCTACATATCATCTCTCAGTTTTGATTTATTTTGTATATAATGGAAGAGATGGTGAATACAATAAAACTTAGCAAGCCACGGCTATAAGAGGAGCAACAACAATGAAATATTGAAGGCTTCCATATAAAATACTATCTTTTGCAAACAAATGAATATGGGAGTTTTATTTTTTCCACAGAGGTAAAGGGAAAAATCCATGAGAGCTACAGAAAACATGGCTATGTTGTTTCTCTATTATGATGTATAAATGTCAAAACCCTCGAGTTAACTCATGGATTAGAAAATACCCAGATAAATTTAATAATCTTAGAGGAACCCACAAACTTAGCAGGTTACGGCTAAGTGTGTTAACATAAATACTTCAAATGTGAAGAACACTATTTTAAAAAAAAATTGTGTAGCTTTGAAAAGAATGAAATAGGGCAACAAACTTACCAAAGATTGCGTGAAGCTAGCAAATTTCCATAGAGCAGCATTTTTTCTTATCAAAGAAGCTTGGACGGTTCTCCATGGAGACCAAGGGCCAGAAAATCACCAACAGGAAGATGAAGAAAGAAAAAATGAATGAGAAACTCAATCATAGCCGCAGCTTGAAAACCCAATAGAATGCTTCAAAAATGGACAAGAGTGCTTAGATTTGTGACAAGAAGGGGCTTACCACATTTTTTTTGTAGATATCTTCATGAAAAATACAAAAAGCAGCAATAAATGGTGGACTTTCAAGCATCAAACCCTCAACCATGGTGGTGCACCATTTTATCCAAGCAAAATGATGAATGAGAGAAAATATTAGGGTTTGAGCATTTTACTCACCCTATTTTGTTTAGTGTTTTTGGACTTTTGTTTTTTGACAAAATCATTTAACATTATTATTATGCCAAGGTCTTGAATCTAAGTCAATCGACCTAATCAAATAATGGACCCCATGTGTCTTGAAAGGTGAACTTGTAAATGAAGTTCAAGTTATCCTTTGGAGATAAAATAAGAGCATCCACTTGTTTTTATTTGCATGGAGTTAGAAAAGATAAGAATACAATTAAATATTAAGGATAATATTACTTTAATATTTAATATGTATTTGGAGTTAAAAGAGAAAACTACAGATTAAATATAAAATAATCATTTTTATTATCTTTAATATTTAATCATATAGTTACCTCATGCAAGAAAAACAAGTGGAGTGTTACTGAAGATACTTTTCAGGCACCTTGAAGTCAAACTGAGGTCATTTCCATGTAGTTTCAGGGTCTTCATCAGTCTAACTAATTGAGAGGAGGAGTTGAGGCTATTTTTGGCTCTTTTCATGCAAATTTGATTCCTCTTTTTGAGGATTCTCATATTTGCTCATGGAAAAATATTTTTAGTTTCAGATGACTTTCAGTGCCACCTCCATGCATTTATGATCCATTTTAAGATGCAGATTTGTAACTTAGTTTTTATGACAGTTTAGTATATAGCAATAGTGCTTTGGTTTTCATTTTTTTCAATTAGTGCAGAGATTCCTTTTTTTTCATTCAGAATCTATCAAGTTTACCTCTTCAAAAATTATATAAAGTTTCTTTGTGAATGATTGGATGAAATTATTATGTTTTAGTTATTAGAACCTTTAGTTTTGTCTTGTTCATAATTGTACATCATATAATAGGTGTTAGGTTGTGCTTATATTCAATTGGTTCTTTAAGTTGTGAGAATTTATTTTCCTTTTGAAAAGGAAAATTATTTGGCCTTCTTTAGAAACATTTTTGTGATGAACTTCTGAACTATGTAAACATTTTTTCCAGAAAATAGTTGTGAACCAGTTTGCAGTTTAGCCATCATTATCGTTTAGGTGCATCATCATAGTTTAAAGTTCAATTTATGCATTGAATTAAAACCTTCTTCCCTTTTCCATCCAAGTGAAAGTTAGTTATTAGAAAAATCATAAAGGAAGCCGACCTATAATCCAGAGGTTAACTTTCAACGTAGGGTACCCACAACCTGAATGTTTTCCCATGTTACACAGGATTTCAAAGTATCTTTTCTTTTGCATTCAAGTGCACTCTTGTTGATAATAGTTTTTGGCACGCCCGGTTGGACTCTGAAGACCACTTCAGGGAAAGAATTTAAAACTTTCAAGCTACTATTTCAGAATTACAACAACTTTTTACCTATTAGAGGTTATCATTTTTTATTTGGAGACTCTATTTTTCTTGGTTTTAATTGTAGGTTTAGTAGCACATGAGAAGAATTTAGACAAGAGGAAGTGCTGATCCATTTGAATATCTACATCTATCTTCACCAAAGAGGAAAGTCAGAACAACAAGAAGGAGATTGAGCATATCAAGAACATGATCAATTCTGAGATCTCATTCTACACCTTGTAGTCTTAGGCTTTCTAGTTTTGTACCTATTTTTCTAGTAGTACATCCTATACTACATGTACCAAATCCAAGAGTTCAAGTAGCTCTAATGGCTAGAGCACATGCGTTTGTACCATTTAATGAGGGCAACCCATTGAATTTGGCTAAGTACGTTGACATACCAGTAACTGTGCTTAAAAGTCTTCCTAGTTTTATAGGCGAAGATTATACTACACCAATTGTCATTTTGTGGAGTTCATCATGTCACAAAAGAGAAGATGGAATTCAGGCTTTTAGCAGCTTTGTTTAAAGGAAAGGAACTCTAGTGGTTCAGAGGCTTATTGGTGAATTCTGTTGCATCATGGGATGACTTGGGAGACAAGTTAGACAAACAATTTTTTGACAAATCTGATCATCTATCTCTAGTTGAGAAAATGACGACAATCAAGAGAGCCCCACAAGAACATATGACATATTTTAACTTCCAGTTCCAAAGAACATGGAACAGAATCCCAGCCATGGTAAGGCCTAGACCAGATCATGCTTTTTTATATTATCTTAGAGCAATTACTAGTGATATTGCACTTTTGATCTAGTCTATGGGAGGAGTAACTCTACCAGTAGCCTATGAGATAGCTACTAGAGTTGAGAATAACTTAATATAGGCTGGTAAGATTATACCCATGTCTCCTATGCCCTTTTTCCTAGATATTCAGCCATTGAAATTATACCCATTCAAGTACCCCCTATAGCCCCGTTACCTTTTATTCCAACCTTAGTATTTCAAACTATTGCTCAAAATAGTGATGTTCCAACAAATTTAGACTTGCAAGAGCTTAGAGGTACCCAACAACATATGGATAAATTGTTGCAAACAGTAAGCAATGACTTAGTAATCCTAAAAAATTAGCAAAATTAGAATTATAGACCATATCAAGCACCCTTTCTAAAGTGCTTGTACCTATGCAGAACAACTTGGCACATGATTACATGCGGTGCTATCACTATAATCAGCCTCATAACTAGGCTACTTGTATGAACGGGGTGATTAATCAGGCTCTCATGGTGCAGAGCAGTTTTGCTGCTTCTAAGAAAGTTGCAAAGGAGGAAAATAATAAAAAATATGATCAAATGCAGTAGAATGATCTTGATGTTGCCATGATGAACTGGAAAGGTAGTGAGTTTTGTGGATTTAATCATGCACAAGGTCAAAATCAGTTAGCCACTTCTATTGTAGCCAATACAAGGTCCAAGAAAAGGGCAGTTGACCTAAGACAACAAGTTGTTTCTGGCAAACATCAAGCATAAAATGATAAGTAGGAAGCTATTCAATAGAAAAGTCAAGTTTCTATAATCCAACAAGGGCAGGTTCAGCCTTCTATAGCTCAGAATGTTCAAATTTTACCAAGACAACAAGTTGTTCTAGCAAAGAAACAACCAAAAGTTCAATCTCAACCTCAAACAACATAAATAGAGGCTATTGTTCCAAAATTGCAGCCAAAGGTTAGTGGTGTTGCTTTTAATATTGTTGAGGATATGAGAAAATCTACAGTTAGCACGACCATGCTTGATGCATTGCACATACCTAGAAAAAAGGGCTTACTATAGGAAGCGTTGGCTAAGATTTTAATTTCTGATGAACATGCTAAGGAGCAGCCTCATGTCCTTGCAAATAGTTCTTAAAGCAAGAAAGAACAACCAACACAAGAGGTAAAACCACCACCCTTTTATGTCAGTTTGATTATTGGTAATAGCATAGTGCATAACTGTATGATAGATTCAGGAGTAAGCAGCTCCGTTATTCCCAAGCAGCTGGTAGATAACTTATGAATAGAATATGAGCCATTATCAAAAGGGGTAGTTCAATTAGACAGTACAACTATTAAGTCTGTTGGAGTTATCAAAATTCTGCCTCTTATCTTGCACGCTTGTCCCAAATTTTCAATACTACAAGATATATACGTCATTGATCTACTACCGATCTTTGCCATTTTCCTTTCTAGAGATTTTACAACAAAGTTAGGTGGTTATTTGTCATTAGATTCGTCACACATGTGTTTTAGAACCAGATATGGTACTAGAGTGACTGTCAAATCAGAGCCATAGGCTAAAGACCATATTGAGCCTTATGTTGCAAATCCTATAAATGTACAGTGAAAGAACACTATGAACCAATTGAAATATTCAAGGATAAGCTTCTTAGGCTTGGAAAAGTCTATACCAAAGAAGAATAGGAAGCATTTGTCTTGCTTTCCCAAAAATTCAGTGACATATTCGCTTGGAAGTATGGAGAGCTGAAGGGTTTTAACCCTGGGTTGGCTCAACATACGATTGAGTTAGAACCCAACGCAAAAACACTGAGATAGAAGCAAAGGCCATTGAATCCCAAGATGGAACACCTTATGAAAATAGAGTTAAACAAGCAGGTTGAAGGTAGTATTATCTTTCCAATAAAGCAAACCTCTTGGGTTTCCAACTTGGTTCATGTTAGAAATAAGAACAAAGAGATAATTTTGTGTGTGGTTTTACATGATCTAAACAGAGCTTCACTCAAAGATCACTATCTAGTGCCTTCAATGGAGCAGATATTGTAGGTTGTTTCAGGTTTAGAAAGGTTTTCATTGTTGGATGGTTATTTAGGGTATAACCAAATTTTGGTTAAAGAAGAAGATCAGTACATAATGACCTTTACCACCAAATGGGGTACTATGGCTTACAAAAAATTCCCTTCGAATTGTCTAATGCAGGGTAAAGGTTTCAAAGAGAAATGGATATCCAGCCTTTCAAGGCATTATTAACAAGTTTGTTCTAGTATATTTAGATGATATTATTGTGTTTTCAAAGAAAGTTGACGAACACTTTGTGCATTTAAGGAAGATATTTGAAAGATGTAGAGAGTATGGGGTGTCACTAAACCCCAAAATGAGCATTTTTGCATTCCGTGAAGGAAAGCTTCTAGGTCATATTGTTTCAAAGCATGGTATCACTATTGACCCAAAAAGAATCACTACAATTTTAGCTTTACCCCTACCTGCACATAAGAAAGGTTTGCAGAGTTTTCTAGGTAGGATTAACTTCGTTAGGAGATTCATTCCTAACATTGCACTTCTATTGTAGCCACTTACAGCCATGCTAAAGAAAAACATTCAATTCAACTATACAAAGGAGGGAAAGAACAGTTTTGAACAAATTAAAGAGGCACTTGCAGCAGCCCCAACACTTATAAATCCAAATTTTGATAAAGATTTCATATTATATGCATTTGGAAGTGTTGATACAATTTCAGCCATGCTTTGCCAGCAAACTAAAGAAGGACTAGAGCAACCTGTGGCTTTCTTTAGTCAAGTTTTACATGATTATGAAGCTAGATATTCATTTGTAGAGAAGCATGTTTTAGCTGTAGTTAGAAGCCTTAAAAAGTTTACGCATATGCTATCAAACAGTAAAATACAACTATTGGTCACTCATCCAATAGTCAAAGATTTTCTGCTCAGCAAAGACATTAATGATAAGAGAGCAAGTTGGATCACGAAAGTGATGGAATACGACATTGAAATTAAAGTCACAAAGCTAGTTAGAGGCAAAGGCCTATGTGAACAATTGGTTGTTAATGAAGAAAACAACCAAATGGCTAATCAACAAGTTGAAACAATGCTTAACAATGAGGAATCAGTTGTTGTTCCAGTTATAACAACAAAATGGATTCAACAGATGGTGCATTATTTGCATATAGGTGATTGTCCTGAAGGTTTGGACAAGTCCAAATGAAGGTATTATAGGCTTCAAGCCATTCCTTTTGTTGTAATTGATAGAGTTTTGTACAAAAAGGATTATAATAATGTTTTTCTCAGATGTGTAGAACCAGAATAGATTGAGAAAGTTTTGCAAGAATTTCATGATAGGCCATCTGGAGGCCACTTTGTACCAAGAACAACTTTGAAGATAATGAGAGTTGGGTATTATTGGCCTGAATTGTTTAAAGATGCTCATGCTTACGTTAGAAAATGTAATAGTTGTGCAGTGTTTGTAGGAAAGCAGAAGCTTGCAGCTCTGCCTTTACATCCAATTCAAGTGGAATAGTCGTTTGCAAAGTGGGGATTAGATTTTATTGGTCCCATAAATCCACCTTCAAGTGTTCGGTATAAGTGGATATTAATAGCTATAGACTACTTCACAAAGTGGACTGAATCAGTTGCACTGAAGGAGGCAAACACGATATTTGTCTTGAACTTCTATCAAGATTTGGTTTCCAAGTTTGGTACACCAAATTCAATTATTTCTGATAATGCTTTAGCATTCATAGGCTTGAAATTTTTAGATTGGTCAGTAAAGAATGACATTATTCTGAATACTTCCTCAAATGATTACCCTCAGAGTAATGGACAAGCATATTCCACTAATAAGAACTTGATTATGATCATAAAGAAGAAAATTCAGGATAATTAAACGACCTGGAATGAGAAGTTGAAACTAGCCCTTTGGGCTGATATGGTCACACCTAAGAGAGCAACATGTAACTCACCTTAAATTACATTGTAACTTATGGTAAAGAGGCCAAAATGCCTATGTCAATTGAGCTGCATACATTGAGCATGATCAAAGAACTAGAATTGCTTGATGAAGAACCTATGGAAATTAGGCTAGCACAACTAATAGACCTGGAGGAAATTAGGAAAGAAACATTAAGGAATCTAGAGGTGCATCAAGCTCAGATGAAAAGGACAATTGACAGAAAGGCAGTCCCAAGGATATTCAAAGAGGGAGATCTAGTTTTTAAATGGTATGAACTCAAGAGAAGACCTGGTAAACACACAAAATTTTATGCCATGTGGGATGGCCTATATATCATAACAAAATGCAAACAATATAATGCATTTCAGCTCTCAAAGTCAGATGGCGAGGTGTTGCCAATCCTTGTCAATGGGATTCAACTCAAGAAGTGCTATTAAAGAACAAAGTTGTGAATGTACATAGTAGAGTAGTTTTAGTTTTAGTTTTGCTTTCCATATGTGTCCCATGGCGCATTTCATTTCAATACTATTTGCTTTCAATAAGTGCAACCGTTGCACTTGCTTTTTGAGTCCGTCTTAAATAGAGTCATGTTTAGTTTTTTTAGTTTTGTTTATTGTTGTATAGTTTCACTAGTTGAGTCACAAGTTTTTCTAAGACAAAAGAGGACAAAATGGACTCCATGCCCAATGGATAAGATACATAGCTAGTTTATGGTGTTTAGTAGGAAAACACTCTGTAGAGGTCGCCAAATTGTTAGCTATTTCTAGCTACAGCTAAAAATAGGTAGAACTGAATTGCATTCATCATTAAAAGGTACACAAGTAATTTCAAAGTTTCCTCCTAAGTATTCATTGTAGTACAAATCAAATTACTTTTGAATTTTCAGTATTATTATGCAAATGTTTGTAATAGAAAAACTCATAAATTTTCATAAGAAATGTTGTTTTATTCATATTGTAAAAACCAAGTCCCACACAAGCCATGGGAGTAGCTTGATTTGATTACTTAATCAAATATTGAATACATGAAAGAAATGCATATCAAACAACTGAAGATTATATAAGAATAGGGGGAAAAGGTGATTCATCATTGCCTAGAATGACGAATCGTTGTTATAGTTGTGTTGATCTTGGTTTAGCTCCAGCTCTAGGTCCAACTTAGCTCCAAGGTTTACTTGCAAGATTTTTGAAAGGTGGTGTTAGAGCAATGAAAAATATCATTCTACCTTATCCCTACATTACCAACAGAAATGTAATCTACATACTATCAGGAATTCATCAGATGATTAAATCATCAAAAAAGCAAATGTTCAGGGAGCACAAAGTTCAATGGAAGCTTTCAACTTCAATTATTTTGCTAATTTGTTTGTTTAATGTGCAGGTACAGGTATAGTCAAATTTTTTCAAGCAACATATATTGTTATGAGTGGTGAAAAATGTGGCTTCCACAAGGGTTGATCCTAGCTCATGACAATAACATAAGCAACATGTAGAAGAGAATAATCCAATGTTAGAGATAGTTAATGAAAGATTCATAATCAACTATCATTTTTTAGGCTGCTTTAGAGATCCAATTCAAGACTTGTAAATGAGTATACAACATAATGAAAGAAGAAGCCAAGTCATGAAGATAGTCAACACATGAAGAAGGAGCACTTTTCAAATCAGTTGAGCAACAAACCATCAAGTTGCAAAGGAGGCAGAGTAGGAAGTTCTCAAAATATACAGCCTTAGATGAAAGTAATAATATCATAGCCATAGCATGAATCATGGTACCTGATAGTTCAAAAGAAATGCCAACAATAGCTTATTGAATAATAGTAAAGAGTGAATAGTTAAACCCTTAGAGAAAACTCATGTATTAGAAAGACATGTTCAGTTGTGTAGTGACAATCACATTGTCAGGTGGATAGCCTTTGCAAGGTATGGTAACAATGACTATCAATGTCAAAACTACTTTCATTTCCATCTTAAGCTCAAAGTAACCTTGGTGCTTGAAAGGACAATAGAATGAAAGTATTAAAGGATAAAAGGATGTAACAGTGGCTATGGAGTTTAGAGCAATCAAAGGTTTAATAGTCATCATAATCTTCACAAGTCAAACCATCAAAATTACATATTCATGGAAGTTACAATCAATCAAAATGTATATCACAGTTATGTGTGAAGCACGTTCTTAACAAAAAAAATTAAATAAAGACCAACAATAGATGTAAAGATCAATTCTGCCTTCATATTATTATTTTGGGAAGTTTGACAGAGAAAGCATGAGGTTTTTGTTTCAAGGTGCTGCTATAGAATGCAAATTAGAAGCCATTTTTTTTAGAATGAGTTTTATCTGCAATTTTTGGCATAGTATAATGCAATGAAAAAATTCCCAGATTGAGTAAAGACAGACCCACAGCCATTCATGGAGGTTTTTGTCGCCAAAGAGAAGAATGAAATAATACAAACTCTCGACTTGCATATCATGTCTTAGTTTTGAGTTGTTTTGTATATAATGAAAGAGATGGTGAATACAATCAAACTCAGCAAGTTGTGGCTATAAGAGGAGCAACAACAGTGAAATCTTGAAGGCTTCCATATAAAATCTTGTCTTTTGCAAACAAATGAACATGGGAGTTTTATTTTTTCCATAGAGGTAAAGGGAAAAATCCATGAGAGGTACATAAAACATGGCTATGTTATATCTCTATTATCATGTACAAAATTTCAAAACCCTCGAGTTAACTCATGGATTAGAAAATACCCAGATAAATTTAATCATCTTAGAGGCACCCACAAACTCAGCAGGTTGTGGCCAAGTGGGTTCACATAAATACTTCAAATGGAAAGAACATTGTTTGTTTTAAATTTTTGTAGCTTTCAAAAGAATGAAATAGGGTAGCAAACTTACTAGAGATTGCATAAAGCTGGAAAATTTCCATAGAGCAGCATTTTTTCTAATCAAAGAAGCTTTGAAGGTTCTCCATGGTGAGCAAGGACCAAAAAATCACCAACATGAAGATGAAGAAAGAAAAAATGAATGAGAAACTCAATAGTAGCTGTGACCTAAAAACCCAATAGAATGCTGCAAAAATGGACAAGAGTGCTCAAATTTATGATAAGAAGGGGATTACCACATTTTTTTTTGTAGATATCTTCATGAAAAGTCCAGAAAGCAACAAGAAATGGTGGAATTTCAAGCATCAAACCCTCAACCATGGTGGTGCACCATTTTCTCCAAGCAAAATGATGAATGAGAGAAAATATTAGGGTTTGAGCATTGTACTCACCCTATTTTGTTTAGTGTTTTTTGACCTTTTTTTTTTAAACAAAATCATTTAACATTATTATTCTGCCAAGGTCTTGACTCTAAGTCAATCGACCTAATAAAATAATGGAGCCCATGTGTCTTGAAAGGTGAATTTGCAAATCAAGTTCAAGTTATCCTTCGGAGTTAAAATAAGAATATTCACTTATTTTTATTTGCATGGTGTTAGAAAATATAAGAATACAATTAAATATTAAGGATAATATTACTTTAATATTTAATATGTATTTGGAGTTGAAAGAGAAAACTACACATTAAATATTAAAATAATGATTTTGATTATCTTTAATATTTAGTCATATAGTTACCTCATGCAAGAAAAACAAGTGGAGTATTATTGAAGATACTTTTCAGGAACCTTGAAGTCAAACTAAGGTCATTTCCATGCAATTTCAGGTCTTCATCAATCTAACTAATTGAGAGGAGGAGTTGAGGCTATTTTTGGCTCTTTTCATGCAATTTTGATTCCTCTTTTTGAGGATTCTTATATTTGATCATGGGAAGATATTTTTACTTTCAGTTATATACATTATAACATAGAGTTTTGAGTTGTTTAAGCTCAGTTTACAACATTGGTGGGTCCAATTTTCATGCAGTTTACCTTTTGCTCATGGATGGCTTCACAGTTTAGATATTTTAATTTCAGTTATCTCTTCTTGGTTTTTTGAATCCCTTTATTGTATATAAGGAAAATGCTTAGTCCTTTTTCCTTGGTTCTTATTTTTCATCTCTTCTTCCATACCTTTTTTAGAGAGATCAAGATTTGTAACTTAGTTTTTATGATAGTTTAATATACAGCAGTAGAGCTTTGGTTTTCATTTTTTTCAATTAGTGCAGAGATTCCTTTTGTTTTCATTCAGAATCTATCAATTTACCTCTTTAGAAATTATATAAAGTGTCTTTGTGAATGATTTGATGAAATGATTGTGTTTTAGTTATTAGAACCTTTAGTTTTGTTTCGTTCATAATTGTACATCATATCACAGGTCTTAGGTTGTTCTTATATTCAATTGGTTCTTCAAGTTATGAGAATTTATTTTCCTTTTGAAAAGACAAATTATTTGGCCTTCTTTGGAAACATTTTTGTGATCAACTTATGAACTCTATAAACAATTTTTCTAGAAAATAGTTATGAACCAGTTTGCAGTTTAGCCATCATTATTGTTTAGGTGCATCACCATAGTTTAAAGTTTAGTTTATGCATTCAATTAAATACTTCTTCCCTTTTACATCCAAGTCAAAGTTAGTTATTAGAAAAATCATAAAGGAACCCAGGCTATAATCCAGAGGTTAGCTTTCAACATAGGGTACCCACAACTTGAGGGTTTTCCCATGTTACACAAGATTGCAAAGCATCTTTTCTTTTGCATTCGGGTGCACTCCTGTTGATAACAGTTTCCACTAGAGGGGACTCATTCATCCAAGGTGGTGAATGGGTCCCACTAGTGGTTTTTGGAGGTGGGTTTCCGGAATATGAGTGGATTAAGTGTTGTTTGTCAGGATTTTGATGATTTTAAAGTGAAATGGGCCTCTACATAAAAAA
>VDFB02017129.1:139399-176326 GCA_007258455.2 Sequoia sempervirens
TTTAATGGACTCCAAATTAGAAATGAATGCTTAAAATTCAAGTTCACCAAAATCATTAGGAGAAAAAATGGATATATAAATATCACTCTTTCTCCAAAAAATCACTCAATAATGTCCTAGGAGTCCCAATTGGATTGACTAGCAACCTCACACTTGGTGAGTCAATTCACAATGAGGAGGACCTAGGAGGGAGTTCTTTCAACTTTAAAGGGGTTCACCACCAAGAAAATTCTTGGAAAAGACAAATGGACATTCAACCTACAAACCCTAGTTATGTAAGCTAGATAAGAGATGTAAACAATGAAATTATGTAGCAGGGAGATATGATGTGTGTACCTGGGAAGTTTGGAGATGTTTTGAGGATTCTAGAAATGCAATGAAGTTTCCAAAAAGTGTTATGGAGGACTAAGACGCCCAGAGTGGCGTATTAGTCTAAATGTTATTTTTCATGGCAGATGCGAAGTCTTTGGATGTCAGAACTAGATCTAAAGGGATCTCTAAAAAATATGTTTGGGAGGACTAAGACACCCAAGGTGGCGTATTGTCCGATTCTAAATTTTTGAAAACTTTGAATGTAATCCTAAGCTCCAAGGTCTGCACTTGCTTCCTTTTTGATCTCAGGTTCTGAAACTTCCGAATTCAACCTATAGGTGAGTTTCCATGAAGATGACAACTTTGTAATGCAACATTGCAACTGTTACAACTTTGCACTCCAAATAATCTTCAAGACTTCAACCTAGATCTATAATAAAAAATATGCAAGATGGGAAAAACTTGTTGTTTGTTAGTAAATGGGGGTTTTCCTTGGTTAAACCCCTTGTTGGTAATTAAACCTTGAAATGAAATAGAAATAATGAAGAAAATGGTGAATGAAAAACATGCAATGCTACAACTCACCAAACCCTTACAAAGTCTACAAGCCCAGGTGCAATGAAACAGCAATGGATAGATCTTGAGGCAGAAAGGAATGATTTTCTGAATTGCTTGCTTGAATCAAAACCCTACATCACAAATGCTAGCACAACAACACACATGATGCAAGAAAATCTTTGATATGATGCTTGAATCTTGATATTGGCTCCAAACGCTTGATAAATATGCTCTTGAATGCTCTTGTGAACTCAATTTGATATTATGAATGCTCTCACAAAAGACTTGGATTGAAATGAATGAATGAACCTTGTATTTATTCTTATCTATGCTTAATATCTTGAAATTACACCACAACAAGTCGACATATGAAATCATTAAATAAAGGAGGCTAAATCCCGCTAGAATTTAAAATTAAATCTCGAAAATTAGCCAAGGAGGACTAGGATGCCCTAGGTGGCATCTTAGTCCCAAGGCTCAAATCTCGGGGTACAAAATCCAAAAAGGGACCTTTTTAGGTGCATTCAATATCAGGGCCCCAAGACCCATGGAGCACAAAGACGCCTTAGGTTGTGTTTTAGAAAAATCATTAAATGATCATTTATCTTTTGATGTATGTTAGGATTAGCGATAAAAATATATAGTTTATTAAGCTTGTGGATGCAAAATAGGAACAATTAAGCCATAAATGAGGATAAATAAAGCAAGGCAGGCCCAAACAAGCGTGACAATGCAAGGGTATACATTTTACTACACTACACTATGCACAATGAAAACACACATACTATAATTCATCACCCTAACCTTTAAATAATTATACATATTAAGAGAAACTAAAACATGGAGAAATTACAGCAAGACAAAACTAAACACATAGTTTCAAAAAATACTTCAAAGGGGTCTAGTGATAAGTTACACATAAATTTTAAAACATAAACAATGTTTCATGCATCTTAAACAAAGATCTACAAAGGTTAGACCTTACCAAAGTAGGTGCAAATCCAAAAGGTGATAGCCTCTCCTTCTCCAAGCCCTATTCTTCAATTCTTCCTCTCCCATCCTCTCCATCTCCATCAAGAATTCACCTTCCCAAATGAGGGAAGGAAAGACATCCAAGAAACAAGGACAAAGAAAGAGGGAAAAAACCAAAGGAGAGAAGCTAGACCAAAAGTGAGAAGCCAAGCCAAAAGAGGGATCCCCTCCTCCTTTCAACAAGAAGGAATATATAGAAGGGAAAAGGGCAACTAACTCCCCAAAACTTCCCAACCACCCAGCCAACTCCCATTTTCGCCACTTTTCATAAGTAGGAAATTAGAGTGGGTTTTAAACTTCATTTAAGTGATTTTATAGAATAAAAGACCCCTACTCTATAGACCTACCACCTAGGGCACCTTTTAAACAATTAAAACCACATGAAGACAATATAAAACCTAAAATAAATAATGACATTTAAAGAGGTATCCCAAGTTCCTATCAAACAGCTTCTTTCCACACCTAAAATCCTTACAAAGGTTTAAAAAATGTCTTTGACAGGTACAAGGGAATTCACATAAAGGGAAATGGTTAAATGACCCCCACCAATATTTAATTTTAACCTATTTGCTCAACCAGAAAAAGCTGACAGTATTTATCATGACCAATCTAATAATATTCAACTAAGGAATTAAATCTACACATAATTTAACTCTACCCACTTGCATAATACATTTTTGAGTCAAGGGTGATCCTATAATAGTGGTTTACAATTTTTGGCCAAATTGGACACTAAAATTATTATTTTTAACTAAATCTTCACATTCGGGCACCTATAGCGGCTAAACTGTGAGGAATTTGAAGATGGTGAAAACTAGAGTCTCATCAAATTTTGTCTGTAGATTCTAAAAATAGTTTTTTCAAAATTTTGGAATCAAATTGCACTTCTTTTTCCATCTCCCATGAAAATTGATTTTTTTGAGAAAACAACATTTTTAAAAATCTACCCATTATAACGCATAACTTTTTTCCATGAAGGATAAAATTCTAATTCTTTCAAATTTAGATTTGTAACTTTGATATCTATTGCTTCCACTTTGGTTAGATAGTTTTTTATTGAATATTTTTTTCCTTAATCAAGTTTCAAAGTCAAACAATTACAATTAGACACAGGCCATTATAACGCGTGAACTTTTTTTGTATATGTCAAATTTACTTTTATTTTTTTTGTTGGATCAAGGACTTCAATATCTGGTGCACTCCTATATTTTCAATTTTTTTGATAATATTCTATTTTTTCATGTGAAGAACAAAGAAATTCATTTTATGAAAAACCTATGTTTAATAAAACTTTAAAACAAATACATAACAAAACCAAACATATTAAAATTATATTCATTGGATAGCTTGTTCTGAGGAATACCATAATCATTTGAAATAAATTTTAAATGAATTCATTTGATCCCCCAAAAGCTAAATCAAAAGTGATTTTTTATCAGCATTTTGATAGGTGTAAAGGAGACGCATTTATAGGTATGGTTTAAAACTAGCGAGGTTCTATCCAAGGGGGTTTGATCTAAGGTGATTTGATCAAACCCTCTTCAATTGGAATCCTTAAAATGGAACTTTTTTAGGCTTAAATCATTATATTTTCTAAAAATATGTGATTTCAGCTAAAATTCGTTTCTCTCAGGAATTGTAAACCACTATTATGACAACACTCTCAAGCAATAATTGATCATGTTATTTAATATCAAAATATTGCCACTTATCAATAATCTATTTTACCTATAACAAATACTACTACAACTAGATATTGAATATTAATACTTACCTTTATATTCACTTATTGACACTCATAATATAAATCACCTAACATGATGAAATCCATTAATATACATAATGATATTACTAATAACGAAGTTACCTCTCAATCATTATATACTGTAGTGTAGAAAATTTTGTCCCTTTGCACTTTCACACTTGATATGGGAATAATTAATGATAAATTGGACTTAATGTCACCTTCATCTAGTGTTGTGAGGTGTTTTACACATCCACATTAGGTCTTGGGCCCTTTTTAAGCTAAATAAACCTAATTCTGCCCTAATTTAATGTTGTCAAATGTATTTATTTACATCTTCACATTAAATTTAAGGGGTTTGGAAACTAAAGTGGAACTAATCTAGTGTTGTAATGTTCTTTACACATTCACATGGGATTTAGGGCCCTGCTAAGCTAAATAGACCTATTTTTTACTTAATTTAGTGTTGTAAAGGCCCCCCTTGCATTTCTGACCTTTATATCATCATTAATAGGCCTATATGATCCCATATTGTGCATCCCAAGGCCTAATTTCATCAAGAACCTGACAAAATCAACATAAAAGCTTAAATTTTTCACTCCTTGACACTTTAACATGAAAAATATCCCCCATGGGACCCATTCGCCACCTTGGGTGAATGGTTCCCATCCAGGTGGAACTCATTCACTGAAGATGGCGAATGAGTCCATTTGGCTTATTTTTAAGGCTTTGAGTGGTAAAAACTGGGTTTTAAGTTTTATTTTCTTCTAGGTTGGCCTTGGGGATCAAATTAATGATCATGTGAGTGGATTGCCTATATAAAAAAGTTCTCAAATAATTATTTCATCATGCATTCATATTATCAAGTCAAGCACTCAAAGGTTAGGCATTTCAAGACTTCACGAGATCATTTCTAGGGCATTCAAGGGAATAATTCTTCATCATTTGTTGTAGCAATTCAAGATCCATCAGCACGTCAAGCATTTCAAGCATGAAGCATGTTGGTGAGCTATTGTTGTGATGTAGCATTGAAGATCCATGACTAAGCATTGTTCGATTCTTATTGTCAAAAATTAAGATCTACATCCTTCGTGACCATTTCATGTTGAATTGTAGATTTACAAGACATCATTCACAAGGCACCATTCAAGGTATCATTATTCATGTTTCATATCTTATGTTTCATGTTTCATGTCCTTTTTTCATTGTTTCATAATTTGGTTTAATTACCTAAAAGGGGTTTGACTAAGACAAACCTCCATTCCCTAACAATCAACACTTTTTCTCTCTTTCTTTGTGCGATTGCAGATCTAGGTGTGTTGGAGCTTGAAATACCATTTAAGATTAGGTTACAAGCTTGTTGTAGCTGTATCCCTATTTAGAAGGTCAAAATATTCACTAAAAGGTCATCTACAACCCCAAAATTAGAGTTTCAAATCTAGGAACCTAGAAGAACAGATTGGGTAGATTGAGAAGAGCATCTCCAGACTTTGAATTTCTAGAAAATCCAAATTGGACTCATTCACCATAAGTGGCGAATGAGTCCCATTGTAGGTTTTTTTTAGAGATTTTTATAGATTTGGATACCCATTTTCCCGAAACCCACTTCTATGCAGAAATCTAGAATTGGGACTGATTCACCCATAATGGCGAATGAGTCACACTCGGTCTAAAAAGTAGCAATTTTAGGATTTTAGAGCTCCATTCCATTTCTTTCCAAATTACAGGTCCACACTTTCAGTTTTGTAGCTTTCTATCTTGTTTCATGGTCATTCTTAGGCCATTCATTGAAGCATTGCATCAAACTAGCGTTTTGCATTTCATCCTTCATTGCATTGTCTTTCCAAGTCTAACTTGGTGGTGAACCCCTCATGTAATTTTAAATCAAATCCTAGGATACCCTATTGATAGATCTATTGCCTATATTCCACTCTTGGGGTGAGAACTCTAGGGTCATCCTTGAAAGTGAATTATAGAAGATTGTTGTCCTAGGTCCTAAACCCTAGTGGAGACAAAATTCTATCTTATATATACTTATGTAGATAGGGAATAGACCTCATCTAGCTATCACACGAAATCACAACAACCACTAGTTAGTTAGCTAACAATCAAAATTATAAACAACTCAATGTATAGGAACAATAATCAATAATTTATATTTCTGAACACAAAAGAACATAAAATATAGGACATAAACCATTGATGACGAATAAGATCAATAAGGCCACAAGGGGCAGGGTCTTACACATGTGATTAGATCTACAATTTTAGAGGGAAATCATGAGATTATGAGCTGATGACATAGGGTCTCAGAGTGACCAAAAAGGATTAACCTTCCTAGTTAGCATTAGAATAGTATTTCTAGAATCTCCTTTAATGACCAAGTTGGGAAGCCCAGCATGCATGGCAATCTAGATGCCATCAAAAGCCACCGCCATGTCAACAAAGCTAGATGATTGCACCCCCAAGTTCATCGCATAAGCTAAAATCAATTTACCTTTTATGATCATGAATGACCCCACACCCACCCGCCTGACCCGAGTTAGGTTTGGCTGAGCCGTCAAAGTTAAGCTTCAGCCATCAAACCAAATTGTTGACATTAAAGAAAAAAATGATTATATAAAATGGCTAGATGTTGATCTTCGATGATGTATGATGATGCAACACCTAATTTTATTACTTGATACTATATTTGAGAAGATCTTTTGATTTAATTAATGCATTCATGATTCCTAATAAATCACTTAAGAATTTTCCTTTAAATATAACACCCTACATGGCCAATATATATTTTTAGCATGCATATTAATGAGTAGCAATTATATTCTAAAAACAATAGCTCTAGAATTAAATTTGTAGATTTGGGTTGGCATTCTAGAACAAATCTTTTCTAGGAGATATTTTAGGCCCATCATCTAGTACATGGAGGGGAAATTCTCAAGGTTTAATATTGGTCCCATTTTATGGCTTATATAAGCATTTTGATTGAGAAATCTTAGATTATAGTTAAATTGTATGCAAAACTAGATAAATTGATCATTTAGATAATACATTTGGAACAAGGATAAGAGTGAGTCTAAATCAAGAAGGTAAAAGATAAAACTCTGTACTTTTCTCCTCTACATTATTATTGTTTCTTGAGAATTGAAAGATTGTAATATTAGGTTGTAAATCAATTATACTTAATTTAGGTAATTGATGTGTACCATTTTACTTAGGGAGATGATTCCTCTAAACCATTGGATCCATATGATTCATTTGTTTCAAACTCTTTGGTATAAAAATTATTAATTTCTAGCTTAGTTTAACGTCATAATGAAAATAGTAAGTGTTTTTCAGTACAATTTACCTTAAGAAAATAATTAAATAATACTACTAAGATTGCATGCCTTAGAGTTGGGATTGATAATTTAAATTAAATTGAAATTAAATGAAAAATAAATTAAATTAAATGTGATACTTAGTTCAAAATTTGATGGTAGAGATGTTTTTATGATAGATATCTATAATTGATTCACCAAGGTGTTGGAATTGCAATGCTTGTTCAAATGAAGATCTCTAATTGCACAAATTGATTGTTCTTTGCTTTGGTTCACCCACATGAGTGTAGAATTGATCTTTGCTAGTAAGGACTTAAGCTTGCACATGGTCTTGAACCTATGCATGGACCTCGACTGTAACTCACAAATTTTTCTAGTACAATCTGCATTCTTGAAATTCAATCGCTTTGATCTCTAATATCTAAAAGTGCATAAGGGTGGTAGGTGATGTTTAGGAACATGTTTGGGAAATCTATTTAATCATGAGGGTCAACTTCACTCCAAGGAAATCCCTAATGAATCAATTTTAAGACTTTAAGAAACTAATTGAAGACAAGAAAACATGTAATAGACCTAAGATGATGCACTTTGATAAATATTGCTAGAATGGTCTCATAAATGTTAGTGACAAGTCCTTGCATCACTCCTAAATAATCTCACATTATTTTCAAATTACTAAATTTTTAAATACAACCACCAAACACATAACTCAAAAAATGATAAATATAAAAAAAATGATGAAACAACAGGGATCTTTGATCGTGGATTTGGAAGCTGAAAAGGACAAAAGTATGACTGAGGATGCTGGAATTTCGAAGAGGATGAGAGCCAATCTGAAGAGGAAGGCGCCTCCTACACCTCAGATGGTTCAGGGCCTGAAAAAGTGTACCCAGGACATGCACAATCTTGAAGTTGAGGCTGCCGATGCTCTAAACTCCTTAGGATAGCTGTGGGTCCATATAAAACCCGTTTTTGACTTTATCAAAAACATTTGTATTTGAATTTTAAAAGTTCAACTATAGATATGTGAAAATAAACTATGTCAAATTCACACCTATAGATCTAAAGATTAAATATAAAATTATAATAATTAGATATAAGACTCTCCAAAACAAACATATGGGAAAAGGACAGGTATGCAATTTTCACCTTAAAAATATAAACAACCTATATATATTTTTAAAAATATTACATTCACTTATGGAAGCTGATTAGATTAATACTGTGCCCGCAACACTAATCCGGAAGAGCCAATAGAAGAATATAAATGCCGTCCTCCACCGACCTCCAAGAGAGTAAGTTAATATTAGCAATTATGGCTGTCACTTGCTGGCTGTCAAGAAATACAATTCTTTCTTCTTTTGCACAGGGATTAGCTCGTGGGATTCGTACTTCACCACCCATTCTCCATTTCATATCCATTTCTTCCCAATCCGTACGCATCAACTACCCTTCTTCATCATTGTTTCAGACGAAATCTGTCACCCACACTCCTTTTTCATGGTTAAAATCGAAACAGAAATCACATCATCCAGATCTCCTTGATTTATCCCACTTCAGCAAATATTGTGGTGGTGCGCAAACGACTGTGTCGGTCATATCACATGAACTCAAACAATTGAGGCTTTTATATTTGTACTGCTATTTAATATACAATCCTTGACTACAACGATAGAAATCGTATAGAGAAGCGTGAGGTTAAATCCATGGAAATCAATACAACTCAGAGTTATTATGGGGTGGAAAACAGTACCGAGTGGCATTGGTCTGCTCCGTGTCTACTGGTGGGTGTATGCGCTGTGGTGGTCTTAATAGCAGCTTTTATCATTGTTAAAGTTTTCTCCTACTTGAAGAATGCCGATGATGTACGAGAAAGTAGTCAGAGGGGGATTGATGAGGAGTGGAGAAAGATTGGCAACTCAGAATTGTCATGCTGTGATCAGAAAATGGAAGAGGAGGTAATTGTAATAATGGCTGGTGATGTGAAGCCCTCTTTCCTCGCCACTCCAATAATGTTGCCCAATTCTATGCAACTGGATATGTCTGTACGGAGAAGTGATTAAATGAAAAGGATTGTTGTTTTTTTAAGGTCAAAATTTGAAGTTCATTATCAATTTAACCTAAACTTCTGTCCCTCTGGGTGGTGGATACCGATGATAAGATGGTACTGCAAAAGCTATTGAGTTTTTCTTTGTGGCTTCTTTTAGGTTTGTTGTTGCGGTTGTTATTTCATCTAGAGGGAGAAGAAGTTGTAAATAAGTGGGTAAACTATTGAATCTTCTTTGCTCTCGACATATTTGAAGTCACATGCCATGCGTTTTCTATTCATAGCATTTTACATCTTATTAATATCTCTAGATGAAATATAATTTGTTTTTTTGGTTTTGTTTGTGTTCATGTTATATTTGTCTTAAAAGGAGTTTGATTTTTTTTCACTTATTATTATGGTATTTTCTTAATTATCATGTGTAACATATGAAAAATGGAACCTTAAGTCTAGGGTATAAACTTAGGGTTGCTGGTTGGTCTTTTTTCAAAGGTACATTAGAATGCAACAAGGTGAATAGATTGGATTTCAATGATGAAGGTGAGTCAATCAGACCTGGCTTTCCATTCTTAAGGTCTTGGAAATGGATTGGAATTGATTTATCTTCATTAGTCTAATTAGACTATATGACCTAATATGTAAAATGCAAGATCTTGACAACAAACACAATGAAACAACAGTTTGCAGGCAGATCTAGGAAGAGTGGGAGATTGTTTACCTTCTTAGAAAAATTGAATTCAATTGCTATAGGAGGACATAACTTCGCCAAGGGGTATATAAGTCCCTGATAAGGTGTCCTGCTAAACTTTTGTGTCCTCTAGTGACAGATCTGAGAATCCTATTTTTGCTTGCAAAGTTGTCAAATAATTTTGTAGGTGATTTTTCATGGTTTGGAAAGATCTAGGGCTTTGAATGCAACAATGAACAACTTTTCTTCAATCGTCTTCAAACCTATAGCCTGCATGTTCAAAGAAAGAGAAAGTTTTGGGCCATTTAAGGGCTTACCTTAGTCAAACCCCGTGTAAGTGTTTCCACTTCCACAATGGAAAATATCAATGATAAATGTATAATTGAAAGGAAGGAATGATGAAATAAAAAAGTGTTACAACTCACTACCCTTCAATGGATTCCTTGAAGGATTGAAGTCATACACATAACCTCAAGGACTTGGATCTTGCTTGCTTGAATGCTTTGGAGACCTACAAAATGGGTTAGCTTTCACAAAACAATGATAACATGAACACATGAACTCACATACACTTTGACATGATGCTTAGATCTTGAATTTCTACACTAGATCATTGAAATGTTGCTCTTGAATTGCTTTTGACAATAATGTTTGCTCATAAAATCCCCTTCTTGCTTTCTTCTAATTTCAAATGGTGAAAAGTTTATGTATTTCTAGGAATTTATCCAATTTCCCACAAATTAGACTCCAAAAGTTGACATTTGAAATTTAAATTTTGAATGTTAAAATATTGACATTGATATGCCCAAAATTAGGTCCTAGCTAAGAAGGGGACCCATACTTCCAAGGGAATATGGGTCCTGGCCCTGATTTCTATGACATTAAGTGTTGATGGCAACATATTCGTTGGATGCATTTATTCAATGCTTGCAATTTATTCAAAAGTGGTTCAAATGGGCTATAGAATGCATAACTTTAGGAAATTAGGGACCCAAATAGGCTCAATAATTTTGGGGGGAGAAAAAGATAGTGTGAAATTGTCAAGGATGACAATTTATGATGCCACATTTCGGCCCCACTTTAGTGAGAGTATGAACTTACACTCAGACTCACACTAATTTAGAAAAATTATGTCAAGAGGGGTTCAATTGCCTAAATGTTGAAGAGATAGGATGACTAAGGATCAAGAGGAGTGCCCAAGCCCCCAAAATCCAAGATCCTATGGCAAGACAACATAAGCACAAAGTAACACACGTATGTATAAGATACAACAAGACAACATATACAAACATACATGTCAAAAAACATGAAGCATACATGATGAAAACACATGGCACGATGGAACATAAAGATAATGAAAAAATAAAAAAAAATGTGATGTAGACATGATGTAAACATGAATAAGACACACACCAAAATACATGGTGAGTATTAAAAATTCAAGTCAGTAAGGAAAAGTGACCTTAGTCTTAAATTGTATCAAATACCAAATGTCATCCACTGAATAAATGTTAGCTCACATAAGTAGTAGCAAGTTGTGTTATGCCACATCACTCATCAAACCCATGTCTCCATTAGAAAAAAAGATGTGTTATGCTAGGTTGCCATGTTAAAAGGTGTTCATGACTCACACCATAGCAAAGCCTAATATTTTCTAGGTGAATCACAAACTGGAAGGCACCTGGGCTAGTGAAGTCCAATATTCACTAGGTGATCCCCAAAGACAAGGTAAAAAAATGAGAAACACACTAGGTCTAGTGAGGATCACTTTTCACTAGGTGTATACCCATGACAACCATACCAAAAGTTATACTTCCCAATAACTATGATAAGGTGAAACAAAATGATCAACATGCTATGCCAACACATCACTAAGATCAACACTTGTGAACACAGTCAAGCACAAATGCCAAACTCACCTCAAGGGTGAATAAAGTTTAATGTCTTAGGGGATGAACAATACTCACTTTAGGGGGAGCATAAATGATGATACAATAAGATTAAAAACTAAAGGGGTGTTATAACATCACCGCAAGAGATGATTCAAAAAAATAATAAAGGGGATTTTCTCAATACATGAAAGGCCGCACCTTAGGGAATATCACACATGACATCACCACTAAGAGAGGAGAAGTCAAGGAATAAAATGATCACACCTTAGGGAATACTAACCACAGTATTACCATAAAGGGGAACACCATATGCCCATAAAGGTCACACTCTTGAAGGATATCAAGCCTAATATCACCACCAAAGAGACACCCTCACATAGATGAAGAAGGCCACACTTTGATTAAAAAGGCCAAAATTCCTAAGAGATGCATGCTATCATCAATAAGAAGAGAACATTTCATGTTCAAACAATGATCAAGGGACTATATGGCCCCCCTTAAAATTTTAGTGTACTTGCTACACTAATGTTTTAAGGAGATAAAAAAGGATACCTTGCCAAAAGGAATGTACCTAAGAAAAGGCTACCTAACCCCTTGCCCCTCAAGTATAGGGACAAAGATAAGCCCAAATAGATGATGACATGTTGCTCCTTGCAAAATTAAATATGATTGCATAAAGCCAAGTTTATACCCTCATGCATGGTTGTGAGTATGTTATGATACTACCACTACCACATGGTAAGAATCATTAACTAATATTGTTGATTAAGTGAAGATATTTTTTTTAATGACAATAGAGTTGATGCAAGAAGTTGGGTACACAAAAACTCAAAAAGTGGAAGTGTTTTTAATGTTTTTCAGAATTTGTCACACTTGGACTGAAAATTTGAGGCACTTACACAATGAATCTTTAAAAATTTAGTAATATGAAATTTAGCATTTTGAATCTAGTTTCCAAATATGTAAATTATTCAAATACCTAGATTATATAAATTAAATTTTGATAGGGATTTATAAAAACCACTTTTTTAAAGTCCATTTTTTTTACCATACCTAGCATGTGTACGGACAACACTTTTTGACCCAAATAAAACTATTTTTCTAATTCCTTTTGGGAAAAGAGAGCTAACAACATGAAGTTTGATGTGAATTTTTTTGTAAATTTTGGTTGAATATTTTTGTTTTTTATTAAATTTTTATTGGCCTTAATTGCTATTTTTTAAAATCAATGTGTACAGACAACATAAGTGGACCTAAACTAAACATTTTTTTACTCTCTTTTTTTATTGTGTAGAGAATTTTCTAAAGTTTGATGCCATATAGTTTTTTTTACAAGGAACTTAACCAAAAAAAGTTATTAAAAAATTAAAAAACTTGATATTTCAAGTTTAAGGACTAGTTTGCTTAGAAATTAATTAAAAATAGCAAACATAATCCAATCTTAATAAAAATTATATATGTGGAAAGTAGACATCGTGTTATCTAATGGGTTTTAATTTTATAGATTGATTTAGAAAAGAAGTCCATCAACCATGTTGTCGAAGTTGGAAATTCTTCTTCAATTTGCCTTAGTTTTTTAGTTGCAGGTCAAAGGATTAGTTTTTTAGTTGCAGGTCAAAGGCTAAGGCTCAGATTTCCAAGCCTTTCCCAAGCCTAAAACCAAGGTTGGATGTGGTGTGGGAATTCAACTTTTAAATAACGCATATGCGTTACAAAAATGCATATGCATTATTTAAATGAAACATGCACGTGTTTCATAACACATACACATTATCTATTTATCCGTTGTGTAAAGGTAACGCGTACACGTTCCTAAAAAAAATGCGTATGTGTTTCTAATATAGTCGTTTTTCCCTAATTTAGAAAATATTGGTAAAACATGATTTTTTTGCAACATTCCTTTTTTGCAATACGGTCTAAAAGTGTCATTTTTTGTGTTTTTTATTGCAAATGTATCTTGTGCAAGGCATATTCTATTCAAATTGTTGGAAGAGACAAAGTGTAGGTTGAATTTTTTGAAGTGGAATCAAGTACAAGAACTTTTTACAAGAAGATTTGGAAAAAGAGAATTTTTGGATGTACTCATGATGTTTTTGTACTTCAGAGTTTATAGAAAAAATGATCTTCATAGTACATAGTTTAATTTGAATATTTAAAGGAGGTGGCAATTTGAAAATAGGTTTCTTGAATTATTTTTTGTCATCAAAGAGGGTTTGGTAACCATGGGTGATAAGCACAGATTAAAAAAAGATGTAGAAAGTTAATGACACTCAAAGAAATTCAAGCAAATAAAGATAAGGAGGCATGAAAACAAAGGGAAAGGAGAGAAAGGATTCATCAAATGAAAGATTTGGAAGCATCTAGTTCCAAGAATGTTGAAGAGGAAGCCATGAATGATGAAATGAATGTAGATGATGCAAATGTGGAGATGGTGAATATGGAAGAAAATGCAATTATGGAGACAAACCCAACTATGCCTTCAACTTCAACTTTGAATGATATGCAAAGAACTTCGAGTATGTCTTCAAATCCACCTCCCAATGATATGGAAAATACACCTTTTCAAACAATCTATCCAGGTATGTGTTCAAATCCAAGTTTTGATAATATTGATATTGCTTGTTTAGATGAAGCTGGATACACTATTGATGAGATCAATAATATTAGGGTTGAAACAATGCAAAAATAAAAAAAAATGATGAAATTATATCTTATGAGAATGCAAATGAGAATGAAATCCCTAATATTGATGAAAATGAGAATGAAATCCCTCATATTGATGAAAATGAGAATGAAATCCCTTTTACATTTGAAAATGAAAATGAAACCCCTTGTGTGAATGAAAATGAAACTCCTTCTATGGATGAAGGTGAAAATGTTTTTTTTTACAAGTGAAACAGATGTGCTAGATAACATTTGTGGTAAAGTTTCTTGGAGATAAATTAGAATTTATGGAAATTAAAATATATAAAAAAAAAGATTAATAGAAAGAAATTAGGATTCCAATGTCAACTCATGGTGCAATTGATGAGAATGTTGAAAATGAGAAAAGTGATAAAAAATTAGGTGTTTTTGTAAAACCAAAAAAGAAAGATGATTCAGTAGAACAAGTCATATCTAGTGTTGCTAATGCTATTGATGTTATTGGTAAGAAAAGTCAATCGAAAGATAGGAATGTGGCTCGTCGTGCAATAACAACTGCTCTAGTTGATAAAACAACTTCAAATAAAAGAATGTTAAGTAAGATTAGTAAATGTGTAAAAGTAAATCCTAGAACTTTGATAAGAGTTGCTAAAACAAGAGAAAGTATTGAAAAGGATCCTATTAATCAATGTTGGAGTTTTAATGGTAGACTCCCAAGATCAGACATGAAATTAACTAATGAAATTAAATCTTTAATCGGTAAATTTTGGCATGATAATACAAGAGTATCACCTAACATTAGAGATGTCTTAAAATTAAGGGTGGGTTCCAAAATTCATGAACCTCATCCAAAGTATCTTTTAGATATGACTCAAACTGAATTATATAAAAAAAAATTAGATGCTTCAATCTTACCATTGAATATTAACATAAGTAAAAGATCATTCGAAAAGTGTAAACCTTGGTATGTTAGAATTAATAAGCAACGAATCTCTTGTTGTTGTAAGACTCATGTACAATTTTGTTATTATTATGATATATTTCAATATATACAATGAACTTTGCATGCTAACTAGATTATGCAGGACATTTGTGGTATTAACATGCCACCTAAAAGAATCAAAGATTTTATAGCAGGTTTGTTTTGTGATCCCTCTTTAAATGGAAACTCATTTTTTTAAAAGCATGCATTTATGAGGAATGCGATAGATGTGGTGAATTTTCATTATTAGGAGAATGTATGCATGAAAGTAGTTTAGATGAATTTGGACAACAATTAGTGGATGTAAAAAAAATTAAAAATGTTGAGTATTCTTTAAAAGATGGAAAAATTGGAAAACGTGTTGAGCTAATTATGGAAAAAGTTAGTGTGCATGCTTTTATTATTGAATTTAAAGATAAGTTTGTACCTAAATATGTTCAACACTCTCAGAATACTCATTGGCTTGATAATCAATTTCGTTTATGTAAAAACACATTCCCAATTGGAACTATATTGTCAGCTGTTGATTTTGCTGAAAATTATACTCTTGCTTCATAAGAAGAAATTCAATCATAGTATTATAATTCAGTGCAAGTAGCTATATTTGTTCACATTGTTTATAGACATGCAGAAGATAGTAGAAAAGATAATATAATTTTTTTGAGAGTACCATTTTTATGTAAGTGATAATCGATTACATTCATTTGAGTTTGTACAATATTGTTTTGATATAGTTTATAAAAATTTAAAAGAGAGGAATTCAAATGCTAGAACATCTCATATGGTCAGATAATTGCATGGGTCAATTCAAAAATGATAGAATGTTTTATTGGTTATGTAGAGTTCATAAGGAAAACAATATCCAACAAATATGGAGTTTTTTTGAAGCTAGTCATGGTAAGGGAGAACACAATGGACCAGGTGCATGTGTGAAAAGAGTTCTTGCTAGAAAGCAACTAAATTTTGAGGATGCTAAAAAATTTAGAGATGCACGTACAATTGTAGATTGGTGCAATACCAAATTATCTACAAGAACAAGTGAGAGCTCAAAAATTCAACGCTTCTTTTGGTTAGTTGAAGAAAATGATATTTTTTCTCGACAAGATTATGAAACAATTAATGGATTTGCAAAATGGAATTCATTTAAGAGTTCGAATGCAAACACATGGAAAATATGGACAAGGGAGTTGGAATGCTTTTGTCAATTTTGTATTGCAAGTGATTGGGAGGCATGTGAAAATGTGGAATGGGTCGAACAATGACAACAAAGAGCCTTAATGCCTACATCGACACATGTTCAACATGGAACGACAATTGAAGATAATCAAGTGTTTGCATTAGATGATTATGATCATGTTTTGGATATTTTACAAGAAGGTACATTATTTATTGAGTTGAATCTTGTATGTATGCATGTTTATATGTGAATTAAATATAAGTCACTCTATATTTTATTTTGTATTTATTTTTGCAGGACATGTGTATATTGTTGTTGCACTTGAGGGGAATGAAGATGTAATGGAGTACTGGTTGGCTAGATGTGTTGAGAGAAAAAATAAGTTAGTACATCCTAGAGTGGATGATGACAACTTTGAGTATAGAGTGGATTATGACAACTTTGAGTATCCAACTAGTTTAGTGGTTGTTGTTGGCACCTGGCTTCAAAAATATTTTATGAGAAAGAATGGCTTTCCTTCATTTGAAGATTATGAAAGACACAAGAAGATTATACATTATTCACATTTGATTTTGGCAAACAATATAAAAATAGTTAGATATCAAGGGAGGCCTGCTAATAAAGTTCTATGGACACTTTCAATGGATGATCATGAGACAATCATAGATGCATTACAAGAAAGAGAGGATGCAGATGGTACAATAGAGTAAATAAATATTGGTAAGTATATCAAGTTGTTTATATATTTAATTGATATATATATTTGTATTTAATCATTTCCTAATTAAATTTTTATATCATTTTTTGTTTTAGGTATCCCAAAATTAGATGCTTGACAAAAAAGAGAGGAGATGCACATATATTACAATGGAATTTGAATCTAGAGAAAGGTAACTATATATAGTTCTAGATGTACATTTAATTGATAGTATAAATTCATTCTCTCAACTCCCCTTAATCCACCCTCTTGCATCCCCTTAAGCCATCCTCTTAAAGGAACCTTAAGTCATATCCTCTTACATCCCCTTAATCCAAAATCTTTCATCCCTTAAGTCACTCTCATAATTCCCCTTAAGCCATCCTCTTAGGGCTTGTTAAGCCATATCGTAAGGTTCATGACATACATCCCCTTAATCCACTATCTTACATCCCTTTAATCCATTCTATCAACTCCCCTTAATGCACCCCCTTACATACCTTCAATTCATTCTATCAAATACCCTTAATCCACCCTCTTGCATCCCCTTAATCCACTCTCTTACCTCCCTTTAAGTCATTTTATCGACTCCCCTTAATCCACCCTCTTGCATCCCCTTAATGCACCCTCTTACATCCCTTAAATTCATTCTATCAACTCCCCTTAGTCCACCCTCTTGAATCCCCTTAATCCACTCTCTTACATCCCTTTAAGTCCTTCTATCAACTCCCCTTAATCCACCCTCTTGCATCCCCTTAATCCACTCTCTTACATCCCTTTAATTCATTCTATCCACTCCCCTTAATCCACCCTCTTACATCCCTTCAAGTCATTCTATAAAATCCCCTTAATCCACCCTCTTACATCCCTTCAAGTCATTCTATCAACTCTCGTTAATCCACCCTCTTGCATCCCCTTAATCCACTCTCTTACATACCTTTAAGCCATTCTATCAACTCCCCTTAATACACCCTCTTGCATCCCCTTAATCCACTCTCTTACATCCCTTTAATTCGTTCTATCAACTCCCGTTAATCCACCCTCTTACATCCCTTCAAGTCATTCTATCAAATCCCCTTAAGCCACCCTCTTGCATCCCCTTAATCCACTCTCTTACATCCCTTTAAGTCATTCTATCAACTCCCCTTAATCCACCCTCTTGCATCCCCTTAATCCACTATCTTATATCCCTTTAATCCATTCTATCAACTCCCCTTAATCCACCCTCTTACATCCCTTCAAGTCATTCTATAAACTCCCTTAATCCACCCTCTTGCATCCCCTTAATCCACTCTCTTACATCCCTTTAAGTCATTTTATCAACTCCCCTTAATCCACCCTCTTACATCCCTTAAGCCATCCTCTTAAAGGACTCTCATAATTCCCCTTAAGCCATCCTCTTTAGGACCCGTTAATCCATATCCTAAGGTTCATGAGATGCATCCTCTTAAACCATCCTCTTAACTCCCCTTAAGGAATTTTCTTAAGGCCCCCCTTAAGGTATATATCCTCTTAGGTCCCCTTAATCCATCCTATGGCAAACATCATTTGAATTTGTATGGAATTTACTATATACTATTTTTTTCTCACATGAATTTTTTTCTTAAATGACTCATAAAAATTATAGTTACTTACATTAATTATTTTTGTAGGTTCTCATCAAGTTGGTCTACGATGTGATTGTTCAACTAAAAAATTATTTTATCAAGAGACTATGTAAATATCAATTTTTGGTCTTCACCTAAAAGTTGATAAAGCTTTAATTGTATGTACATGCACATATATGTTTCATCATGTTATATAGTTGTAATAAACATCTTGATATACATTATATATGTTTGCTCGATGTCACTTTTTAAATATCTTGTTCCAATTTTATAGATTATACATTTCATGTCTTGTATTTACCACATTTTGTATAATTATTCAATTGTATAGATTATACATTTTATACATACAAGGAGATAGATTTTTTGTTTATTGATTCAAATATTTGCTATATAATTGGAAAATAGTTAAATTTAATTGCCCTTAATTTATTATGAATATTCAATCTAAACTA
Organism: Sequoia sempervirens; assembly: GCA_007258455.2. Lineage (NCBI taxonomy): Eukaryota > Viridiplantae > Streptophyta > Pinopsida > Cupressales > Cupressaceae > Sequoia > Sequoia sempervirens. Next base: position 158,554 of record VDFB02017129.1, read on the forward strand.
TTTAAGGAATGTTTTAATTTGTCACCTAACCATGTGATAAATTATATATATGAAACTTGATTCTAGATAAGAATTTATATAGTGCATGTAATACTTGATAATTAGATAAAATATAAATATAGATATGTATGAGTGCGTATAATCATGAAAATGAACATAAAACCATCTCATAATTGACTGCATATATAATCATCATATTAAAGTTAATTGATATAAATAAACACAAATATGATAATAACATGTTCAAAATAAAACTAGAGATAGATAGTCCATAAAATTTATATGTCAAGTCCAACACATATATTTAAATAAAACTAGAGATCTATAGTCCATAAAATATAAAACCATCTAACTTTCTGGTTGATTGGTCAAATCAAGTCTCCTCTTTGTTCCATGTCGACTAGATGTACCCGCATCATGCTATAAAAGAGTACAAGAAACTTGAAATTAGATTTAAATTTATTTAGAAATTTTGATATAATTAAAAACATATTTAAACTTGAAAATATAAACTTTTAGATAAAAATTAATTTAATTAAATATCTAGTAAATATAGTAAAAATATTTTCTAGTATGCATAAATTACCATATGATCATGTGAATTTGTAACTGGCACATTTTCTTCAATGGGTAGCATAACTGTCACTTGAGAAGATGCAAATGCTTGATCTACTATATCCTGCATATTCATATAAAGCAAACAATATGTGAAAACCTCGAATATATATATATTAAAAGGACCGTAAAAATTGTATAGGAGATTTAAAGTAAAGTTTACAACCTCAAATGATATGACCTCATGATCACACACTTGATATTGCGCATGCATAAATTTCAATGATGTCTCAGGTGTGCGGCCCGCCATGGGTATCTCATGAAATTCCTACATATAGATATACAACAGTTCATATAGATCATTCACACATGTGTATGTAAATGAAAAAAATAAATTAGATCTATGATGTGTATTTAATTTAAACTTAACAAACTTTTGAAAGCACACACCTGAGTTGATGATGTCTCAAGAGCACTCACCACTGTAACTTGTGGTTGGTTAGTACTAGGTATCATATGACCTCCCTGCATCTAGATATAATATATCAATTCACACATGTGTACAAATTCTAATTAAATTAGATATATATCCACACAAATTATTTAATATATATTGGTTCAAGTACCTTTCCAAAAGGTGAGCCCAGATCTACAACACTCGACATATACACATGATGATCATATTGAGTTTCAGGCATCACGTGATCATGCGTCTACACCAAACACTTATTGAATTAATATTATATTATATATATATATATATATAATTTGATGTTATTATTTACATGAATTTTTCACATTTCAAACTTGAATTAAATTTAAGTTCAAAAGATGAACATACCTATGTAGGACGATCCTCATAATATAGTAAATTCAGGTATGACCCCATCCCAGATGCATGTGTGTCACTTGAAGTGGATTTGTGAGTATCCCTATAGCATGAGCCTCCATGCTCTCTATTGGCCACTCCAGTGGGTGCGTGTGTAGTCTGCTAAGTGAGATGTCTTGAAAGTGAACTCAATGCTCATAATGTCAATAACATGGTCTACTGCTGAAATGTAGCGGGAACACCAAGAGAAGGAGGAGGAACAATAGGAGAAATTGGAGCACATCGTTGAGGATCGACACATGCTTCTAGTCTATGTTGGGGCATGCCATGCCCAACTCCCTGAAATGACCTCATATCAAAATAGTTGGGTTTTCTACCCAACTCAAACTAAACCCATAACTTTCTCAAAAATTATAAGGGCACCTCACTGTTGTCATGTGGTGGATTATCAAACACCATCCACCATCTCTCCCCAAAATGCGCAGCTATTTGCGGATGCCTACACCATAAAATTGAAATTCATTTTTTCATGGGTGGAATTGGTTGGTTTGTTTGGGGGTTAATAAAATATTGGCACATGGCTTGTTTGGTAATTTTCAGGTCATTTATTTCTTTATATGAAAATCCATCTACATAGAATTGTCTCCTCTCTTCTCTCTATTGATGGAACCTATCTAGGTCTGCATCAATAGATCAAACAAAATCGACAATAGTTTGCATCATAGATGCAAATCGTGCGAGATGGGGAGGGAATCTAGGCTCATTTTTTATGAGATCTATATTTCCTTGAATGACAATGAGGTTTGCTCAAATATTCTCTCTTAATTGATCTTGATCAACTACAGGAGGGGGTGGGGGGTTAGGCGGTAGAGAATGTGGAGGTGTGCTAGGGTTTTGTTCATGTGGTGGATTGGGATGTACGAGATCTATAGGAATTTCTTGATCGGGCATAAAATCCTCTAAATTAAACATTGGATCCATGTGAGCAATGATATGGCAACTACATGTTAAACAATTAAAAAATATATATCAACAAACTAGTTAAATAATGCACACAATTTGAAAGTTATTTAAAAATCACATTGAACATGCACAAATTCAAAATATATTTCATTTGAAGACCATTCGATTTATAACATTAAAAAATCCATAACATTAAAAATTCATAGCATGTACACACATTAAATTGAGTCTAGTGTGGGGTTTTCAATATGAAGGGTAGAAATGAAATTATGGTGTTTTATTAAAATTTATTTAATCTCATTCATTATTTTGAAGTAATACGAAAGATAAGAATAAAAAATTAATAGAAGACATTGAAAGGGACACATAGATATATGCTAGTGACCTAATTGCAATGTACAAAATATTAAAAAAAGATGAGTCAAGCTCTATTCACCAAAATTTGAGAACTTCTTTGATCCCCTTAAGACATCGATTTATGATTTAGGGTGATAGGATGGCTTAAGGGGATCTATGTGTAGTAAGGTCCTAAGAAAAAATGGTCCATGGCTTAAGGGAATAAAATATTGTGGAGTTGCTAAGGCAACCAAATTTCATTTTAAGGTCCTACAACAAAATGAATAGATGTATTAATCAATTATGACATACAATTTAATTAAATCTGAGGACATAAATTGATTTATCTAAATTTTCAAATTTCATGATAAGAGACACAAGTTCTCTATAGTGGGACAAAGTAGTTGAGAAGAAATTATAACTTTAACAATAACATTAAAATTTATAGTCTCATTCATTATTTTCAAAGAATACTAAAGATAAGAATGAAAAATTAATAGAATAAATTCGAAGGGACACATAGATATATGCTAGTGACCTAATTTCAATGTAAAAAATAAACAAAGATGAGCTTGAGCTCTATTCACCAAATTTTGAGAACTTCTTTGATCCCCTTAAGAAATGTCATATTAGGACCCCTTAAGACATCGATTTATGATTTAGGGTGATAGGATGGCTTAAGGGGATCTATGTCTAGTAAGGTCCTAGGAAAAAATGTTCCATGGCTTAAGGGAATAAAATTTGGTGGAGTTCCTAAGGAAACCAAATTTCATTTTAAGGTCCTACAAAAAAATGAATGCTTTTAGGGTTTAGGGTTTAGATTTAGAGATTTGATGACATGAAAACATATAGAACACATGAATAAATTTTTACAAGTAAATGAGAAACCCTACCACCTAAACTTAGTGCTTTGAATAAAATATGTGACATTCTAGGAATAGCTTCAATATATCAACAATTAGGAATTTTAGATTTCAATTATAACTAAGTTGTTGAGTTATGATGGATTTTGAACCTATTTGGACCTCTAAGCACTCTTGGATGATTTAAAAGGAAGAGGGGATCTAAAGTGATTTAGACCCAAATTTTTTTGTAATCATATATTTTTTGAAACTTTTCTATGGCATAGACTCTTCCTTCATATTTATATAAATTCTAGACACATGGGTTTTCAAAAAAGAACCTAACTACCACTAAGTGAGGAATCAATTGATCAATTCAATAAATAAATAATCTTAGAAAATAAACCTTTGGTTATAGAATTGACTTGCATTTATGAATCATCTATCAAGTTTCTCAAAAAAGTAATTTGAATTTTCCAATTGAAATGTTCATGCTACAAGTTAGCTTTGATACACTAGTTTAGAGAAAGTACAACATTTAGTTTTCCTAATCTAGAACAATTCCACAACACATGAGAGTTAAAATAGGAATTAGATTACACAAAACCTATAGATCTTATGAATAACATCCTATAAATTAAGGCTTAAATACATATGATCATAATGCATCCTTACATAATTCACAAAGGATCTCATCCAAATAAGAGAAATGGGTAGAAATCATTCATGCTTCACATTTTAATATTTATTTGATTTAATAACATTTATGTTTCTAGCTGTATCCATATTGCACATAGTTTAGATTAACAAGTATGACTTGCATTTCTATTTTTTTTTTTAAGAGAATACATAATACACTATATAATCTAATAACATTGATATAGAGTGATTGCATGCTCATATCAACTAGCATCATGATATATAAACTTATTAAATCAAGCACATAGTTTCACATGAAGTACATCATTTTACTTCACTAGTACACATTCTCAAGTTAAATTATACAATCATGAAGTTTTCCGAGATAAAATTAGCTATCAAATTTATATTATGTGAACATATTATAATTAAATCAATTTGTTGGTTAATATATAGATCTATGCATCGATTGTTTGTACCTCCTTTATTAGTCAATTATGAATTTCATTGGTAGTTGTGTGGATCACCAACGACATACCAAAGTGTACCTAACCTATGGACTATAATTTGTGATCCCTCCCTACATGCTATGTCATCAAATCTTACTACACATCCTTATTTTACCTCTTCTATTATATCACATGCATGCCCCTAATATTGAACTTTTCATCACTTCCACCCTATATAAACTAAGAACCATGAGTGAGAGTAAAAATCATACAAAGAAGGTTATGTCAAATAAAAAATGTAATCTAAACCTCCTTGAGGAGCCCTAATTTAGGGTTTTAGGTTTATATTTTAGGGTAAATAGCACGTTTTAGGTTTACGTTTTAGATTAAATAGGGTTTTAGATTTATGTTTTAGGGTTTAGGTCCAAGGATTAACCTGTGTAAATTATTTTTTATGGACCTATGTAAATTTGTAACCTAGGGTTTCTAGGGTTTTTATTTCTAAGTTAAATGTGTCCAATTTAGGTTTAGTTTTTATGGTTTTTAATTTATAATTTAACGTTCTTTGTTTCATTGACGTTTTTGTTTTTTTAAATGCAATTAAAAACTATAAAAAATTGAATTAAAACACACTAAACAAACAAAAACTGAATACTAATTACAAAACAAAAAAACAAGATATAAAGCAAAAAAAAAGGCAGAATTCAACCAACTTGGAGATCGATGAGGTCCGTTGTGTCGATGGGAGGAGGTGGCAGTCAAATTTTTCTTCAATCACGGTCTTTGAAATGCGTACATGATCTCCTCTCTTCTTCTCTGACATGGACTAAAATGGTGAGGAAAAATGAAATACAGTTGCTTATTTAAAAAAAAAATATCTTCACGAAATGCATACGTGTTTCATAACGCGCACGTGTTTTCAGTTCGTGTACCCGAAGTTGAACACATACGCATTCGGATTTAGGCTCGGGTACCCTATCCATAATGCGTGCGCATTTTTTTTTAAATGCGTATGTGTTTCCTACGAAACTTTTTTTTTTCCTGAAATTTCCCCTCTTCGTGTATCCAGCTTCTTGATTTTACCCAATTTAGCTAATACCTCTCATTTTTTCTTGCATGTTAGGCTCTGTGGGGACATAGATACCTTGTTCTTTTGTACACTACATCCTTTTCCATTATAGCCAAGTCATTCTAAAATTTCATAACCTCTTCCATAAATTACTTCTATTTCTTTTGAAAAAGGTGGTTCTTCATGATCATCCTCATCATATGTGGATGTATAATTTTTGTTTTCCTCTTTGTTAGAGATTATAGGTTTGTATGTATTTGATGACTCAATAATAGATTATGTTGATACCATTGTTGTTTCTTTCTCTTTTTTTGATTTTTGTGTAATCTTGTATTCTCCCATGAATGTAGGCATAAAATATAATGAACCCCAATCATCATCTAACAACTTTGTTACTAATGAATAAAACTTATAGTTATCCTCAACTTGTAAGGGTTCCACTTTTGTAGTTGGTGTCAATGTGCTAATATGAATCTTCATTATTGTTTAAGTTTGTAAATAATTTTTAGATTTTGGATAATCTTTTATTGTGCAAACGTTATTATTTTATATGTATTTCATTGAATTATGGAGAGTTGAAGGAACTCCTTTCATTTCATGAATCCATGGTCTACCCAAAAGAAGATTATATGAAATATCATGGGTCATGACATGGATGGGAGTTTACAACACAACCTTATCAACTTTAACAGGTAGAGTTATCACACCAAGTAGCTTGCTTTCCATGTTATTAAAACCTTTGATTGATAAATCAACAATTTGAATTCAATTTTTATTTTCTCCAACTTTATCTAAAATATTTATACTAAAAACATTAATCCCTAAACCATTTTCAATAAGGGTACTTTTAATCCCAACCCTGTTAATAACAACCATGATTATCAAAGCAACATTTTTCTTTTTCATTTCAAAAGGAGGTAATTTGCTTTGATGGAAGACAATGTCAAAATTAGGTGAATTCATATTATCAATCAAAGCTACTATATAATTTGGTTGTGCAATATGAGGAATCACAACTGTGTGTAAAGAATTTTGAAGCATGTCATGATAAGTTGGTGATGTTTGAATTAAATCCCACAAGGAGATCTTTGTAGGAGTGTTATGAAGTTGTTCCATAAGATTATATTATTTTCCACTACACTACTAGATATAAGGTGTAGGTAGAAGGCATGGTTGACGAAATGGGATGGATGTTGGAGTTTGTTTTAGTTTCTTATTATTTCTAGTGTTATATGGGTGAGCTATAGTATGATAATTTGGTTGCTACGACACATGATTTCTATAAATTTTGCATGAATTAAGAAAGATGACACCCTTCTTACACATGCAACAACACTATTTCAGAATTTCAAATAAGAGATCAACAGGCAGACATTGACCTAAAATAAAAAGACAAAGATCGATGAAAAATTATTTTGAGCGACTAGTAGCTAAGGAAAGAGGCGCCCTAGGGTGTTTGAGTCCTAGACAAGGTGTCTGAAACATCAAAGTTTGATTGTATAAGGCATTGCTAAAGAATTTTGGGTCTATTTGTAAATAGGTTGAATTGTTGATATTTTTCTAAATTTTGCTCAATTCATGCCAAAGTGATGCAAAATGCAAGTGTGCAATAATGTGAAAGATGTTTGAACAAGTTTGAATGCAATATTTTTAAATCTAAGATGTAATAAATGTCTAATTCTAAGATGCATCTACAACTTGAAAATGATATTTTGATGTAATTTTCAAATCAAATAATACAATTTTTTTACTTTTTGTTCACTATATGAAAGATTCCTTAATGTATGCAATTATGAATTCCAATTTAGAAATCTGGAAACACTAACAAAATGAGAAAATAGAGAGAAAGTTATGAAAAAGCTGGCTAATGCTAGGGTACAAGAATAGAGGTGCCCAAGGGAATTTTGGTCCTTGATAGGGGTTGTGGAAATTAAAAATTTAAATGTTTATGTTGTTTTTAAGGTTGTTGTTCCTATCTGCAAATAAGTTTGATAATGACTATTTTTCCCAAATTTCTTCAATTTAAGACAATGTAATTCAAATGCAAGTGTGCAACAATAAAGGACAATTTTGAATGTAGATTTGATCTAAATGACTAATATAAACCATAAAGAAACCTATGATGCAATATTTGGTGCAATTTTGTTTTTAATTTGTATGCTTTTATGATGCAAAAATGAAGGCCTAAATGATAAATGCAAGAAAATGCAAAGAAAAACGTAGATCTAGGGTTTGAAAGAATACCAATTAAATAGAAAGTTCATGATGTTAACAATTTAGGTTGACCAAAATGTAACATATGAAAAAGGGAACCCTAAGTCTAGGGTATCAACCTAGGGTTGCTTTTTGGTCCTTTTTTAAAGGTATAGTAGAATGCAAATTGGCAAGGTGAATAGATTTACTTTCAATCATGAAGGTGAGCCAATAAGACCTAGATATGCATCCTTAGGGCCTTGGAAATGGATTGGAATTGATTTATCTTCATTAGACTAATTTTAAGTATATAAGACCTAATATGTAAAATGCAAGATCCTGATAATTGATAGATTGAGACAATAGTTTAAAGGTAGATCAAGGAAGTGTAAGAGATTGTGTACCTACCTCGAAAAGATGGATTCAACCATTGTGGGAGGACATAGTCACTGACGGGCGTATAAATTCTTGATAAGGTGTCCCACTCAACATTTAGGTTCCTTTGGTGGCAGATATGAGACTCCTGTTTACACTTACAAAGATGTTGAAACATTGTTGGATAACTCTATAGGTGAGTTTTCGTGGTTTGACTAGATCTAGGGACTTGACTACAACAATGCAAAAAATGTGTTCAATCCTCTTCAAACCTATAATTTGCACATTCAAGGAGAGAGAAACTGTTGGGACATTTAGGGGCTTGCCTCAGTCAAACCCCATGTAAGTGTTTCCAATTCCACAATGGAGAATGTCAATGTAAATGGATAATTGAAAGGAAGGAATTATAAAATCACAAAGTCCCACAATTCACCACCCTTCAATGGCCTCCTTGAAGGATTGAAGTCATACACATTACCTCAAGGACTTGGATCTTTCTTGCTTGAATGCTTTGGAGACCTACAAAATGGGTTAGCCTTCACAAAACATTGATAACATGAGTTCACATTATCTCACATCCACTTTGATATGATGCTTGGATCTTGAATTGCTACAATAAATAAATGAAATGTTGTTCTTGACTTGCTCTTGATAATAAATATTTCTCATAAATTCTCTTTCTTTCTTTCTTCTAGTTTCAAATGGTGAAAAGTATAGGTATTTATCCAATTTCTAGCAAATTAGTTTCCAAAAATAGACATTTAAAATTTGAAATTTGAAATTGTTAAAATACCACCATCGACATGCCTAAAAGTGGGTCTTGGATAAGAGGAGGGACACCCAAGGGTGTAGGGTCCTGGACTTGATTTTTAGGACATTAAGTGGTGGGGGAAACATATGAGTTGGATGCATTTATTCAATGATTGCAATTTATTGAAAGGTGGTTTAAATAGGCTACAAAAGGCATAATTTAAGAAAATTAGGGACCCAAATAGACTTAATACTTTAGTGGGAGAAAAAAATAGAATAAAATTGTTAAGGGTGACAAATTATGACATTACATCATGTATACACTTTTTTTGTTTCTTTTAACTGACTTCAATGTTTCATTTTTTCTAACTATTATTATTGGAGTTGAAGGTTCATTAGCAATACAAAATGATATCCACCTCATGCAACCTCAAAATTTTGTTCTCAAGGTGTTTCACAAGGTATGTCTCATGAAAAAACCTTGGATATTGTTCTTGTAATTTTAGATTTTGATAATGTTTTATGTTGACCTAAACAACTTACTCTTTTCATATATTTTTTGAAGTTCGCTCTAAAATCATGCTTAATACTGGGTCACTAGGGCTTGGGTCTTGCATAGGATCCACCTAGATTTCATGGAAAACCTAACTAAAATATTTTCCACTTTTCATTTTGTTGAATCTAATCATGTTGAGGCTATTAACAACCAAAATCCTTGTCCTATCTAATTCTCATTGGGTGATCTCACAAAATTTGTTTACAATTCCATTAAGGAAGCAAAATTGCAAAAAATTCCCCCATGAAGAAAATTTTGGGTTTTGGCGGGTTTGAACGAACTTAATAAAGGTTCGTTTGAGCCCCCCTTCGAGTGAACCCTATTAAATGTTGTGTCCCTCATTTTTCACATTTCCTAGAATAAGAAACAAAGATAAATTTTGTAAAAAGGGGGGTTCACTCAAATCCCCCTTTGAGTGAGCCCTCATTCATTCAAAAGGTCAAGGGGGGTTCGCTCACAGGGGGTTTGAGCGAACCCCCCATTTTCTCCCTTCTCCCCCTCCTGCACCAAATTTTTTGTAAAGTTTTTCCCTTCAAAGCTTGGGTTGGGGATGAAAATGGAGGAGACTTCACATACCCAATTAGAAGAAGGTAGTCCTTGGAATGAGCTATCCATTGAATATAATTTTAATATGTTTTGGTTTAATTATGTATTTTATTTTTTAGTTTGATTAAACATAGGTTTTTCACTTAAAATCAAGCTCTCTATTCTACACATGTGGAAAAATAGCAGATTATCAAAAATAAATTTGAAAAATATTAGTGCACTAGATATTGATGTTCTTGATCCAACAAAAAAAATTGAATTTTGATACATGTATACAAAAAATTTTATCCTTTAGCAAGTGAATCATGTCTAAATTGTTAAAGGTTTGACTTTGAAACTTAATTAAGAAAAAAATATTCAATGAAATGCTATGAAACCAATCCCATGCACTAGATATCGTGGTTACAAATCTAAATTCAGAAAATATAGAGTTTTAGCCTTCATAGAAAAAAGGTTATGTGTTAGCTAGTGACACCACTCTTTAAAAATGGTGTTTACTATTAAAAACTAGTTTTCAAACGAGATGGAAAAAGAAGTGTAATCTAATTCTAATAAAATTGAAAAAAATATATTTAGAATCTACAGAAAAAATGTCACAAATCACTAGTTTGTATCATCTTCAAATTCCTCACGGTTTAGTTGCTATAGGTGTTTGAAAGTAAAGATTTAGTTGTAAAAATTCAATTCAATGTCTAGTTTGGCCAAAAATTGTAAACTAGTATTGTGGGATCTCACCCATTATTCATGTTCAAACTTTGGATTTGAGACTTTTTTTTTCTCTAGTGAAAATCCTTTAAGGTTCTCAATTAGGTTGAATTCCCTAGGTTACCTTTTCCAGGCTCAAACATCATGAACTAGATCCTTCAACATGGAGTTATTGGTTCATAAATATTTATAGTATATAACTGTTGATAAAACTTGAAAGTATTTGACTAGGAAATGATGTAGATAAGTGCATGCATAACTGTGCAATTCAACCTTATGATGCACTAAATGTACAACTATGGGTTTATTGTTTCCATTATTTAAAACTTTAAATTGATAATGTAACTATAGTTTAAGAGTTTATATAACTTGAAAAATGTAAAAATAACCATTTCAAGACTTTACAAGAGAGAAAAAATAAATGAACCAAATATAAAAAAATTCGGTAAGAAACATACTCTAAACATAGAATATTTGAATGAATAGTCAATATCTCTAAACATAGACTCTTGCGAAATTATTATTCAAATTAGGAGTATTATTATCATTGATCTCATTTCAAAAGTCAATATTCAATAGGTTGTGTAAAATATTTTAAGAAAAAAAATCCACTAATATTGGGATATAAATAATATTTCTTAATATAAAAGAAGAATCATGACACTTGGATCAATTTCATCAATAATAACTACATCTCACTCAAAAAAATCTCCGACCATCATGACTACCTCAAAATATATTTCCTCCTTCTAATTGGTGAAAGCACAATTTTGTAACCTCTGCATATCAACAATAGATTTTTCCCTACACACGTGTGTTGGTTCAAACTTGCCATGGGTTCTTCATATGTTGTATGCAAATTTTGGAGTTTGTATTGAATGCCTAAGAAATAATATAATTAAATTAAAGGAGAAAAAGTAAAGGCATATTATGTATTTTCTAGAGTAAAATTAATTTTCAACCTTGAGATTTAAAATGTGATCAATTTCCTCTCTTTCTCCTTTATGGATTCCATTAGAGGGAAACATACCTTATTCTGGCATGAGGAGGAGGATAGTTTGGTAATTATGGCTTCACAAGTAATCTCATTCTTTACACATGGTTACTACAACTCCATCGGTTGATTGACATTAATAGAACCCTAAACCTGTAATTAGGGCTTATGCACATTGAATTATGTAACTCCATGGGAATTGAAACTATTACCAGAGCTATTTCAATTCTATATTAATAACAACCAAAATATATCAAGCACCATATTAAATTAAAAAAATATACAACCTTTATGTGTAGGTATTATTGCTAACACTTATTAAAATAAGACAATGTGGGAATAAGATATGCATGCACTCATTATTGATGAAGATGCATATGTAGGGATGCCATAACTCAAATTGAACATTAATGATAGAGCTTACACCTAGGGAGCCAAATAGGTAGATAACATTTTCAATGCTAAACAAAAATAAGTGAATTGTGTTGCAGGAAGTCTTTGGAATTGTAATGTGAATTTAAAGAAGTATAGAAACCATAGTTCAAGATGAGAACAAATCCACTAACTTTAATGTTGAACTTGGGGAGCCGCCAAATTTGTAGACAAAAAATGTACTTCTAAAGCAAAAATATCTACTCGAACTTCCTATGCTTGCAATGGTGACCCTATTTTCTTCTTCATAAATCATAGTTGTGAAAAATTTAGAACATAAGTAAATACTTAGATAAGGTTCATAATAAATGGATTTTTTTTCACATTTTAAGACTATCTAATAGTTACATGATAAAATTGCTGTAAAAAATTAAGTCAAAAAATTGAAATAGCAAAACTAGTTATATTTGTATAATATTTAAAATATACAAATAAAATAAAATAAAAATATTTTAATATTAATTAAACAAACCATTTCTTCTTAAATTTTGTGGGATATGGTTAAATTATCTTTTTATTCAAACAAAAAATATTATAAAGAATATTAAAATTAGTTGTATTTTTTAAAATTAAGATAAATAAATAAAATTAAACAAATTAATAATATTTTTATAAAAATATTTTAATATTAATTAAAAAAATTGTTTCTTTTTAAAAATTGTGGAACATCCTTAGGGTAAGTGCACCAAGATGGTTCCCAAAAGGGCTTATGGCCACTTTTTTTTGAAATCACAAAATGTTGACCTTGACTTGAAATTGAGGATAGTTACACTCAAAATTTTGAGATGGAACAAAAAGAAGGATTCAAGTGCTCTAAGTATACTTTCTAAACTACTAATTTATTTTCAAAATGGTAGAGATTAAGGGGTTTGAATGAGGGACTTACACAAATTGGTGTTTTTTTTGTCAGTAAAACATAACTTAGCAACTCTTGTACGACCCTCGTATGGTGAACCTTTTTTTAGTATTTTTAAAATCACTATTGTTAGAAGTTAGGTAACAGTATGTAGTTGATGCATGATTTTTTTGATAAATTTTTAATGAATATTTTATTTTTACTAATTTTCTAAGGGCACTTCCCCGAAAAGTAGAATTTTTGGTCAGAAATCTCCACTACAAATTTTTGAAAATAATTGATTTTTTTCTTTTTTTAAAAAAAATTTGTAGAATGGAGTCTAGTTTAAAAATGTAATTTATTTGAAATTTTGATGAACAGATGGGATTAATATTTAATATAGGGGTAGGATACATAATAGATAGATGTCAATTATTACATTGTTGGATAGCTAAGAGAGAACCTAACATTACCCATGTTTTCGATTTTGTCAATATTGAACTAGATGTAATCTTGATGGTGAGCACGGACCTGATTATGTGAAAAATTGTAGAATTTGCAAAAACACGTCTCTGGCCTTGTTGGGAATGCCCTCCAAGCCTTTGGGTTGGTATTCCAAGGCAAATAATTTCACTTTTTTCTTTGTTTTTAATGCAAAATAACGTGTGCGCGTTATAACGTGAGCGCGTTTTTTTAAAAAAATTCATAAGTGGCCAGAAAATTGGTACCCAACTTCATGCACCCACCCCTTAAGGTATTTTTTATTCAAAATAAAAAAATGTTTAATATGAAGTTAGGATTTATACATTTATATTTTTAATGTGAATGATTATAGCATCAAAATGATTCTTTAAAAAAAAAAAATGTTTATACAAAATATTCTTCTCTAAAAAATTAATATTCTACTTTGTATAAATCCTAGAAATACATCATGTCTTGTGGAAGGTAGTTCATGGAAATAAAAAAGTCTTAAAAAATGTTGAGTGCTTAGCACCAAAAAAAATTGTAAAAAAATAGGCCATGTGTCACTCATTTTACTCTTATTGTGAGTTTTTGTGCTTTCTCTATTCTCAAAATGGAAAATTTGGTCCAATTAGAATGGAAAGAAATAGTTTTTTTTTCTATTTTCTATAATTTTTTTTATTTCAACCATTAAAATCTTACAAGCATTGCAATATATTGTATATAATATTTTAAACTAATAGATTTTTGCAAGTCATATGTATTGCATTCACGCAAGTACCTAATTTTTGTATGATTATAATACAAATATTTAATAAAATTATATTTGAAATATAAATTAGGGGCGAGTCATATAATAGTTTAAAATAATAGATTTTTGTAAGTCATTTATTGTAGCCACACAACAACAAGAACCTATTTCTATATGATTATAATACAATTATTTGAGTAGTTGATGGGCAAGTCATGATAACGGTTTAAAAGTTGACTACATGATATAGTTTGAGATAAAAAAATTATTGCAAGTTTAATATATCATGATTTTATTAGGTTTATGAATATTATAATTGATAGGGTTGAATTTGATATGAGCTTGATTGATACTAAACATAACTATGACTAACATAGTTGAAGTTGAATTTGTTTATCAAAATAATATTGTAAAATATTGATGAGTAAATGATTGTTTTCAAAAAGCTTTATAATTTAATTGATGGATTATAAAAGTTAAAACATAAAATTTCAATCTATTGGCTCACAATGATCACAATGTATAAATATAAATTTTAGATTTTAAAAATTCAATATTAAATAATAAGTTTAATATGTTTGTTTCATTTTTTAATTTGTGTATTAATAATATTATTATAAGTTATTTTAATTTTATAGTTGTATCTTTTAGATATATAATTTTTTATCTAAATATATTATAAAACATTTAATAAAGATTGTTTTTTAATTTTATTATTATCATTAAAATAATTTTAATATATAAATTTAAATTTTATAATTAAGAATATAAATTTAGCTCAAACAAATATATTAATATAAAAATATTAGTAATATATTAAAAATCAAAATACAAATTAAAAATTAAACATAATAAAAACTTAAAATAATATTAGACTTATAAAATAATATGTAAATATATTATTAATATTTCATTAAGAATATTTCTTTATAATAATTTTATTCTAATATAAAACATTAATTTTCAATTAAGAATATATTTTTTGGTGATATATTAAGCTCTAAATTTGATTAAATTAAATTAATAAATGTAGATATGACTTATTTTTATTTTTAGTAAACAAAAACAATCAAAAATTTACAACTCTTATACTAATCAATTACTATATTCTTATATTATAAAATAAAACATGTTTATATTGTAGAATACAACATGCCTATATTCTAGCTTAACGGGAGGAAATGGAAACTACATATTTCATACAATTTAAATATATTTTTAAATAGGAGGTATTTTCCACAGTGTGTCAAATTGTGATATTGCTATTAGGATACAACCATGTAGTTTTATGAGTCGAACTCATTGAACCATGTTTCATGAGTAATGGTTCACAAGAACCCATCTCTCCTAATAGTGAATGGTCTACTTAGCATTCATTGCATGTAGGTGATGCTCATAGAGGAGAAGCACTACGCCTTCCTGGGAGGTCACACATCCTAGTGCTACTCCAACTCAAGCGTGCTTAACCATAGAGTTTTTACCAAGGATGAGCCCACTTAGCTTGCAACCCAATTTGTAAAACCTTCAACAACTGTTATGCCTTAAGAACCATTCATTATAGAGCCCCTTTAGCTTATCAATTGATAATCAAGAGGTATTCTCCACAACATGTCGAATTGTGCTATTGCTATCAATACACAATCGTGTATTTTTATGATTCAAACTCATTGACCCATATTTCATGAGTAGTGGTTCACAAGAACCCATCTCTCATGATAGTGAATGGTCCACTTAGCGCTCATTTCATCTAGGTGATTCTCATAGAGGAGAAGAATTGGGCCTTCATAGGAATTCACCCATCACAATACTATGCAGCTGAAGCGTGCTTAACCACATAGTTTCCCCAACGTTGAGCCCACTTAGCTTGCGAACTCATTTAAAAAACCTTTATAAAGTGTTGTTCACAATAGCCCATCTCTCATGATATTGAGTGGTCCACTTATCACTCATCGCATCTAGGTGATGCTCATAGAGGAGAAGCACTTGGCCTTCCTTGGAGGTCACCCATTTCAATACTACTCTAGGTCAAGCATGCTTAACCATGGATTTTTCCACAAGGTTAAGCCCACTTAGCTTGCAACCCCATTTGAAAAACCTTCAACAAGTGTTGTTCCGTATGATCCATTCTTTATAGATCCCCTTTACTTGATCAACTGATAAGTAGGAGGTATTTTCCACAACATGTCAAATTGTGATATTGCTATCTTAATAGCAATATCACATATTTTATAAATGTTAAAATATAAATAATCACTTAAAATATATTAATATTAATTATTAAAATTATGTAAACAATAACCACCAATCTATCATTTGAAAATGAATTTCAATATTTAGTAAAAACTATTGTCTTTTTCTTTCTTAAAAAAATGGCATGAATGCACAAGCAGAGAAAGTACAAAAATATTGATGGGTGATAGAATAGTAGGTTCTAGAATAATGACAAGCGTTGGAATGATAGAGCAAGGAAATTTGAAAAATGGGGAAGAATCCATCCAATACACCCAAATTTTCTTCAGGAAAAAACAAAGTACCATTGGGGGTAAGGAAAGTAGAGGAAAGCACTAGATCAAATGACTTCAACTAGAACAAACCACAAGATTATCCTAGGGCTACTCTCATTTAGAATGGGAGGATAAGGAAGAAAAAATTAGAAATAAAAACAAAGGTGAACACAATGCCTCATAGAAAAGCACTGGTCATACCTTCAAAAACCCTAGCTACATTAGTGGAGTGATTGAGGGAGAAATCCTTCTTCACAAAATGGTGCAGGAAAGATGGATCTAGCAAGCAAATCATGCAATGGTGGATATAGAAATTGAAAGAAAAAGTAAGCATTCAATGCCTTTCAATAAATATCTTCTTATTTAAATGCCTAGATTCAAAGATGAAACAAAAAACTCTATTGGGAGACCCCCTATTCTTTGAAGAATCTAGCTTTCACTACATAGATTGGACACCAAATTTTGATCCAACAAAACATCACATTAAATTTTTTCCAATGTGGATTTGTTTAAATGGCCTTTCATTTGAATACTAGAATATAAAACTCCCTAACAATAATAGGGGATGTCATGGAGACTTTCTTGGGTATAGTTGAAATTATTTTAAATGGGAAATCATGTTTGAAAGTGAAAATGTTGATAGATGTAGATCTGGAAGCTGGGGTTTGGGAAGAGTTGGAAATCATTTCAGAGAATGGGAGTTGGTTCTAGAAAGTGAACTTGATTGAAAAAGACCAAATTGGGGGTAAGGTCCTTCGAAGGAGGAAAATGATAGCTAGATGTTCTATGGAAGAATTGATAGTGGCAGCCACCAAAAAGGTCTTTGTTGAACCAAGGAAATCACAAGAAAATCCTAGCACAGTAGTAGAAATCATAAAGGCTAGGGAGCTAGAGGAGAATTTGATCACCAAAGAGAAGGGAAAGGGAATCATCTTAGATGAAATAAATGAGGAGCCTTAATAAAATGAAATGTTTCCTTCTAATTAGA
>VDFB02017130.1:0-22502 GCA_007258455.2 Sequoia sempervirens
AGTAAAATTTCCACTCTAAACTATTAAAAGTAACATAAGGGTAAAGGTAATCATTCACCATGATAAAAATTGTCTTATTGAATGATAGATAGAGTATGGATGTGGAATAATTGGATGCCTTTTAGAATTAAGAAATTTTTTATAGTCATCCAAGAGATAACACAAATATTGTCAAGTTATAAGACATGATATTATAAATTAGGTATATCCTACATGATTGACTTTCATTGTGGATAAAAAATCCATATCAAACCATATTATTTTATTGTGGAGAATACATATCTCATCGACTGCATATAAAGTTGGGAGAGTTCAAGAGGAAATCATTTACAAAAAAATCAAGATACTCCAATTTGTGTCACGTCTTCTTACACACTATTTTAGGAGAATGGATCAAGAAATTATAGATCAATTTTGAATCTTAATGATTTCCCCAAAGATCAAGTTAGACATGTACAATTATGGACCCCTCACATGGATAGGTTTAACTCATATTTTATTCTTGAGAATTATTTTATCAAACCTTTATTAACAAGATTGGGGGCTAAAAGGCCTACGTTAATTGACAACATAAATGATTTGATCAAACCTTACAAAAAATATTGAAGGATAATTGAAACTGTGCGAACCATTTTCCTAGTACCTGCAAAACAACATGAGTAAACGAGTTAGACAAGGAAATGCAAGCCAAAACAAGGATTCCCCATGAAATCCATTTACAATATTCAAATTAGGAAGAAAATAGTGAAGAACACAATGAAAATGACAAAACCAAGATTAAATCCTAATTAGAAAAACACATGATCCCATGGGGGAATTGGTGCCAATTTGATGTGAAAATTGGCCATTTCCCAATTCCTAAGATGTAAACTTGATGTGTTGATGAAGATTTGATCCACTTTATTGATGTTGAAGAGTGCTCCAAGCTAAAATATGCAAAACCTAACTATGATTCAAGAATGATTGATGAAATTTGATGGATATTTGAGCATGGTAACTTTGCATAAATTGTGGATGATCAAATGAGGATATGAGCATTTTATTTATAGAATGTCAAGATGGATGAATGTCCAAATTTGAGCAATGTGGGACTAACATTCATCCAATGGCATGATGCCACTTGTCAAGCTATGAATGGATGAAGGATGTGCAAGATTTGGGGTTTGTGCCAATAAATGCATAAATTTGAATTTCAAATTTGTTGAAATGACATGTAAGAGGGAAGAGGAAAATGTAATAAATGCCACTTGGCTCAAGGCAAAGGACATGTAAGATGAATTTATTGCCTTGTTGGATGTACATGTTGACTTGGAATTTTTGAATTCAAATTGAGAGAATATTCCAAAAGATGCCTTGTGAGGAAAATAGAGATTTAATAAATGAATTAAATCTATTTTCATGTGCAACTTGCATTATCTAGAGGATGGGACATGAGATGAGGTTAAATTAATCAAGGGTTAATTAATTTAATAGGAGATTAGATGATGTGACCTATTTGACTCAAATTTATAGATTTATTTAAATCAAATAAGAGAGGAATATGATAAGAGGCTAATTAAATAAGGATTTTGATTTATTTAATTAAAAGAGATGGTGTTAGATTAAATCAAATAAGGTTTTAATTTATTTAATTTAATGGATAGACTTTAGAGATTTAATCAAATAAATTGATTATTTAATTAAATAGGGATAATTAGATCAGATGAATTGATTTAATTAACAAAAGAGATTGACTTAATTAGATAAAATGATTTATTCAATTGAGAGATGAGTACTGATGAATTTAATCAAATAAGGGGATTTGATTAAATGGTTAGACCGAGGGATGATTCAGGAAGAAACGATGTTAGTAAGTCAGGATCATATGCACAATGTCAATCAGTATATTTTACGTGTCTACATTTTGCCCCTCTTTGAAACAATGCACTCGTTGCATTCGTTCAAAGAATAAACAATCTCGATCAAAGCCAAAAAAAATTGATATTTAAAAACTTGCCCCACTGTTGCCTGGCCAGAGAGAATATGCCAATATAATGCCCCGTCAAGAGATTAGACAAAAAATCCAATTTTTGGGTGATCTCGCGAAAAAAGAGGACAAAGTACCCGATAGGTCCGAAAAGGCTCCGAGAGGCTAAAAACGTGTCTAAATGCAATAAAATGATGAAAAACGAGCCTCAACCGAACAAAAAGTGGTTCAAGGGTCCAAAACCCTAGCAGGACAGCCAAACAAGGTGAAAAAACCATAATTTTTAGGCTTAAAAGGGGCCCAAGGGGTCACTTTCAAGTCATTTTCACACACCTCTGCTAACAACTTTGACATTTGAGCTCTGACTCTCCAGCGATATGGCGCAATGATAGCTTCCCCTACACATCACTGATCGGGTTCGGATGTACCAGCGGCCACCTGGCATTGGGGCACCGGTATGTGACCCCTAACCGAGCTTCGTCCTTTCGTTTAATGCTTCATTTAATGCCTTAAAGGGTCGGTCTGCTTGCAGCGGCGCTATATGGCGTCGCTCGGCAATCAAACTGCGCCACGCGGTGCTATTTTGCGCCACAACAGTGCAGTTTGGAATTTAAAAACTGCGACGCTGAGCTCGGGGCCGGTGGGGTGTTTTGAAAAAGTGCGACGCGGCGTCGCTGAATTCACCCAAACTATGACGCTGGAAGGGAAAGTGTGCCGCGATGGTGCAGTTTTTCTCTTTTTTAGGGCCCAACGTCGGAGTTTGATTAAAATCAAATTGCGACACTATCATGAGTTGCACCGCTGGGTGCATTTTTGGAGCGTTCGATCAGAAAATTTTCAAAAATTTTAACACGGTGACTTTCCTTGATGTAGGGCGCGGCGAGGGAGCTTTACTCTCGGGAGAACAGGTCCCGAGATTTGGCTGGCACCTTGCGAGACCTGAGTGACAGGGACTAGGATTGACTCGGGGTTGCGGGATTGTGGCACATTGCGTACTTAGCGCCCGTGCACACTCACCTAGGGATGTTGTCAGCGCTAGCCGAGAGGTGGCATAGCGAGACGTCCTCGTTTCATCTCCCCACTGGCGAGGCCACTGTCACTTTGGAGGACGTTTGGCGTATTCTACAATTGTTGATTCATGGCTGACGGGCGATTTTTGATATGGACGAGGGGCACGAGGCCTACTGGAGAGTCCTTGCCACATGGGACATCATCTTCTGTGAGGGATAGATAGAGCTAGAGTGATAAAGGGTCATAGCACCTCCCTACCACTGGGTGATTGCAGCTATCATTTCGGGTCTTGTTTCCCTAGACAAATGAGGGTGATATTTCAGTCCCTGCTGGGGGTATTGCTGGGAGCGGATGGTCCGAGATAGGCTGGTTCATTTCGCATGGGGGCCTGTTCTTCTAGCTTCACTTTACAGGGACCTCCATGAGTATGTCTACATGGACGGCAGAGCGCTGGGGGCTGGGTGACTTTACTTCACATCTGGGCATGGGAGCACATTTATGTGCTACGTCCACGTATTGTTCCAATTCCGATGGAGGCGGATGATCCCCTTGTGGCACAATACAGAGGCGGTGTGTCATTTACACACATCGGTGAGCACAGGATCCCCTACTGGAGGCGGGTCTTAGACGAGATGCTGGTTTTCACTTGGCGACCATACCTTGGTCGGCCTGGATGGGCCGATGATGTCGTTCAGCTATTCTATTGCCGCTAGGACCAATATATGTAGGGGCGGGAGCATACTATGATTGAGAGGTACCTACCCAGGTGCATGCAGCATCAGTTCGGAGAGCCACAGGACGGCCTGATGACGACTATGTAGCCGTCTTTGCTCGCAGCATGACATAGGTGTCATGGGGACAGTACATTCCTACCTCAGAGGCAGTCGATAGCTTCAGGAAGCTGGTAGCCCGACCGTGGGCTTATGATCAGGGTTTAGCAGATCCAGGCATCACTCAGGCCTATAGGGACTGGTTCTGAACTCCACTTCAGTTGACTATTCCAGGTGTTGACCCAGATCTGCGCAGAGTTAGAGGCAGAGGGAGAGGACGAGGACGAGGACAGAGGGTTGATATTTGACAAGATCCACCAGTTGTGCCCCCAGTCCCGCCAGGTCGCAGAGATGTACACATGCAGGACCAGCAGCAGGAGCCACCACGAGACGAGGATTAGCCTTGGGTGCAGCCACAGGGACAGGCAGATGCTCGAGATGCGCTGATTGTGCAGTTACAGGGTCAGATCCAGGCCGTGACCGCCGAGAGAGATCAGGCGAGGGCCGAGAGAGAGCAGCTTAGAGCAGAGAGAGATCAGGTTGTACAGCAGAGATAGGCTGCAGAGTTACAGGCTGCCACTAAGCTAGGCCGGAGGAAGCAAATAGAGAGCATGACAACCTCCTCCTCCCAGGGTACAGTATCAGTTTGATCCTATAGGGATGCCATCTGAGAGGTAGAGTACTACTGACGGGCCTACCATGAGACCGTACCCAAAGCAGAGTGGGTACCAGAGTACTCAGAGCGGGCCAGCCACAGACCAATAGAGGGTCATGGTGACAAAGGCGATGGTACCATTCACAGAGACCGAGCCTGATCGAGATGTTATGATACTTTTTGTGTCTTATGGGTTCTTTTTTGATAGCTTGATGGGCTTTTTGTACTGATTGACACATATGTATAGTGATCCAATTTATTATTGTACCATGACAGTTATGTGATGATATATATGAGTCGATTTTGATGTGATGCAATGTGTTCTCTTTTATGCATGGATATTTTATATGTTATGGATGCATTTGTTTCTAATGATATTTATGCAATGACTATGACTAATAGATCTATATTATGTTAACCTATGATATGCAAATGTGATGGTCTATTTATGATAATGCAAATGTGATGGTCTGATATGTGAAATGATATGATCTATTGTGCATATGCGAAATGATTATGCTTATAACATGTTTATGAATGGATGTATGCTTTGTATGTGATGGACTATTCCATTTATGCTTATGTGGGAATTTTTAAGATGCTATTTATGACATAATATGGATGATGTAATGTGGATGCGATGGTGTTAATGCAAATGAGATGGTTCTAAATGTTATTATCCTAAACGTATTAAATGATGATGTAATGTATGTGATGCAAATAGGATGCAATGTTATGTTAATTCAAAGTGATGTGATGATGCGTAATGTAATATGAATGTAATGTGATGAGATGATGCCATGCGAGCATGTATGCAAATGAATTAAATGCCTAAATGCGTATTGTTCATGATTGTACAAAAAATGGTTATGAAATGCTTTTGTTTACGCGATGATTATATATGTGATAGATGGTAATGTGAAATGGTTATAAAATGCAAATGAATGTTATGCGATGATTGATATAATGGCATGCGATGCAATGTAATGGGTGAAATGCAATGACATGGATGCACCTATCTATGAAGGATGTTTATGATAACCTGTTTATATGATGATTAAACTACAATGTGTATGTTTCCTATATGTTTATGCAATATGCTAATGATTTGTGGATGCAGGATCGATGACGATGATGGTGATGATGATCAACTGTCATAGTACCTTGTTAGTGCGGTTAGCCAGAAAAGAAGAAGTCATTTCAACAAGACACAAGATGATGCAAAATGGAAATGATGATGATGATGATGATTACTTTCCGAGGAATTGGGATTTTCAAAGGGCCATATTTCCTTATGTTTGATAATGCACGTGGTATGATGCATCAAGGTATAGGAAACCAAGATGACATTGTACCTAGTGTTATGAACTTTGACTCGACAATCAGATAGGAGTATCCTTGTTCACACCTGACATACGAAAACCTTGCTAGGATGCACTTAAGAAGTTTCAAACATCTCAAACCAAACACGGAAAGGTAAACCTATCCATGTAATAGTCAACAAGTTTCCCTAGACCTCTTCCATACATACCTAACAAAGCAAGTATTCGCCGAGGTTATATTACAAGAACGTCCAACAAGCATAGCAAACAAAAGATAATGATCGTTGCCCCATTCCTATTTCTCTAAATCCTCTATTTTGGGATATCATCGAGACGTCCTTGGAATGAGCGCAAATAAGATAAGTCAAAAGATAAAGACCAAGTAAACAAACAAATTGATGCTCTTCAATACCGCTAACGGAAAGAGGATGTGTTTTCTAAGGATGATAAGTGAAACTTATTGCCAAAAGATAATGCCCATTGTAGGAAGGATTCATCCTAGGACATGTTAGTGGATGGTGGCACGTCATTTCATTTATCCAACTTGTTCTAAGGGATGATTGATATGGGACCAATTCAGATGATGAGCTACCAATACGAAGAGATGAACAACTTGCTTACGCACTGACTTAGACTTAAGACTTGACGTTTGGAGTTTTACTTTTAATCTGCTAGACTTGTTTCTAACTGTTTCACCAAAGTTTGATGATAACGATCAGTTTATTATGAGTGGTGTTTATTGCGGGTGCAAGCAAGACGAGACAGATGGATTTTTTCAAATATTTGGATGTTTTTGATGTTTTGCAATGTTTTGAGGTTGTTTTTGGTATTTTTCAAGATTTTCAAATGTTTTGATTTTTGATTTTCCAAATGTTTTGGGATTTTATGAGATTTTGACCAAGAGACTAACCTAAAGACCTATCCTAGGGCCTCGGGGGCTGATCAATAGATTAGCCTTGCCTACATTATACGAACCGTGTAGTTCGTTGACGACTTGGCCGATTTAGATGATGATATACATGATGAGATGTCAGTTTATTATGGCAGACTCCTAAAGGGTGACCTAAGTGTCTCGGGGGATGATCAAAGATCAACCTTGCCTACGTTCAAGCTTAGAGATGACGTAGTTCGACAAGACAACTTTGTTTTTGAATTTTTGAATGACTTTTTAACCTATTTTGGGATTTTGATGATTTTGAATATTTTTGGATTTTCTGATGTTTTGATTTTTTTGGATTTTCTAATGTTTTGATGTTTTGGATTTTTTGATTTGAGGTCTTTAAGATCATACACGAATATGATCCGATAAGAACATGCCCCCAGTGTGATGCAATAGACTACTCCGATAAAGGTAGGACAAATTGACCTTGAGGATGGGCCGAGTAGTACTAGGAGGGATCGTGATACAAAAACAGGACCAAGTTATGGTGCGGATACGAGTGGATGAGTGATGGGTGGAGACCTGAATGTGATGGATGATGGAAGCGTAATGGATGGATGATGCAGAACAAGCTGTAAAGATCCTGGTGGATGGAAAGTGCTTATTTACACAAGGCGCCTGTTTGCCAGGTTTTCACCAAGGTACTTGCCCAAAGTGCCACCAAAGTGGTTTTCACTTAGAGGACGATTTTTCTCTTTACTATTTTTGATCCTTTTTGATTTTTTTTTTTTTTTTGGATTTTGGATTTTGGATTTTTTTTGTGTCACCAAGGCCTTTGTTGCAGTTTTCACCAAGGTAACCATTTTTTCAAGACATTTTTCTAATTTTTTTGGATTTTTGGTTCTATACCTTGAAATATTTAGGCATAAAACTTTTTGAGATGGGAGCTATTCATGGGCTCCTGCAGAGGTTCCCCTTCGGGTGTGGATAACTGATATGCCCCTGATTTGTAACTTGCTATTATGACGAATGGTCCCAGCCAATTGGGTTTGAACTTGCTTTTGCTGCTTGGGTTTGGGACATTCTTCTAATTTTCTTTTAAGACCAGTTCTTCGACTTGGAAATTCTTGCTTCTGATTTTCTTATTATAGCTCCTTTTGAGTCTATTCTGATAGACTTGCAAATGATTCAAAGCATCAATACGTCGCTCATCCAGTAGCTCCAGCTCGTTCAATCTTGTCACCTAGTAGTCTTCATCAGTGATGAGGTTTTGCAGTGATATTCTGAGGGATGGGAGCTCGATCTCAATGGGGAGTACGGCTTCTAATCCGTAGACCAAGGAGAAGGGGGTGGCGCCGGTGGGTGTGCAGATGCTGGTTCAATAGGCCTAGAGGGTGGGATTAAGCTGCAAATGCCAGTCATGACCTATGTCATTGACTGTTTTCTTAAGGATTTTTAGAATGGTTTTATTTGTAGCTTCTGCTTGGCCATTGGCTTGGGGATAGTACGGGGTGGAGAAGCGATGTTGGATTTTGAATTTCTCACACAAGTCATGGACTTCCTAATTTTTGAATGGTGTCCCATTATCTAAGATAATGGCTTGTGGAACACCATAGTGGCATATGAGATAGTTCAAGATGAATTTTGAGATCTGCTTCTTAGTTATGTACGTCATGGGTATGGCTTCTACCCACTTAGTAAAGTACTCAGTTGCAGTTATAATAAATTTGTGGCCGTTAGATGAGGTGGGTGTGATTTTCCCAATGAGATCAAGTCCCCACTATGAAAAGGGCCATGGTGTCATGATAGGATGAAGCTCTTGAGTTGGAGCATGGATGAGGTCCCCATGCTGCTGACATTGTAGACACTTTTTGGCATGATCATGTGCTTCTCTTTCCATTGTGGGCCAATAATACCCCATCCTCACAGTTTCTTAGCGATGGTCATTCCACTCGAGTGTGAACCACAGATACCGTTATGTACTTCAGTTAGAGCGGTTAATGCCTCCTCAGCATTTAGGCAGCGCAGTAAGGTACCTTCTATGCTTCTACGGTATAGGGTATCACCTAGGATGACAAATCTGGATGCCTTTTTAACAAAGGTTCATTTTAGGTTTGATGGTAGGTCGCGGGTATGACTCCTATTCGAAGGTATGTGTAGATGTCATGATACCAAGGATTGCTAGGACCAACGATTTCACACACATATTCTGATTCTGGTACCTCGAATGTGGGAATGAGAAGCTGATCGATCAAAAATTCATATTTTGGAACGTTATGAGGGATGTCTAATAGGGACCCAATTGTTTCCATGGCGTTTGCTGCTCTATTGTTGGCTCTAGGAATCTGCTCAAATGTTATTTCAATGAAGGATTCTTTTAGAGTCTCCACCAATTTCTTGTATGGAGTGAGCTTGTCATCCTTAGTCTGATATTCATCATTGACTTGATTTATGATCAACTGAGAGTCTTTGTACACTTTGAGAGCTATGATGTTCCATTGCACTGCTATCCTGAGACCTATAGTCAAAGCCTCATATTCTGCGATGTTGTTGGTGCAAGGAAATGCCAGTTTGTATGACCTTGGTATGCAATCCCCTTGTGGGGTAATGAAGAAGACACCAGCTCTTGATCTGTGTTGTGTGTATGATCCATCGAAGTATAGTTTCCAGTGGTTAGCTACGTTGAGGTTAAAAATGGATTCATCTAGAAACTCTGAGACAAGAGGATTCTCAGAATAAATAGGTGCTTCTGCTAGTTGATCTGCAATAACTTGGCCCTTGATTGATTTCTGCTCAACATAATCGATGTCATATTCTGATAATATCATCACCCATTTTTCCATTCTTCATGTGAGCATTGCCTTTGATAGTAGATACTTGAGGGGGTCAATTTTGGCAATGAGCTTTATCTTGTGTGCCAACATGTAATGTCTGAATTTTTGTGATGCAAACACTACTGCGAGGCATGATTTCTTGATAAATGAGTAATTTAGCTCATGACCGACCATTGTTCTACTGATATAGTAGATAGCCCTTTCTGTTCCGTTTTCATCATGTTGAGCTAGGAGAGCTCCAAGGGTTGTTGTTGTTGCTGACACGTATAGAATCAATGGATTTCTTGGGATGGGTGGCAATAAGACTGGTGGTGTCAGTAGATATTCCTTGATTTTGTTGAATGCCTCTTCACACTTTGTATCCCATTTGTACGCTACCCCCTTGTGGAGTAGGTGAGAATATGGGTTCTGCTTGTCTGCCAGTTGTGCTATGAATCATCTAATGGATTGGAGTCTGCCCTGTAGACCTCTTAGTTGCTTTAATATTTTTGGTGCCTCCATTTCGAGGATTGCTTTTACTTTTGTTGGATCCACCTCGATACCCCTCATGGATACTATATATCCTAGCAGTTTACCTGATTGTATGCCAAAGACGCACTTCTTGGGATTTAGTCTAACCTTGTACTCCTCCATTTTTTCAAAGATGGCACCTAGGGTTGCTATGTGATCTTTTCTCTTTCTTGATTTAGCTAGAATGTCGTCAACATAGTCTTCGACTATCTTATGAATCATGTCGTGAAATATCAATGTCATGGCCCTTTGATATGTTGCTCCTGCGTTCTTTAGGCTGAATGGAATCATGTTCCAGCAGTAAGTCCCCCATGGACAAGTGAAGGTTGTCTTATGTTGATCTTCTTTTGCTATCATGATTTGATTGTATCCTAAAAATTCATCCATTAGTTGTAGCATCTCATGTCCTACTGTCATATCTACTATCATGTCAATGTTGGGAAGCGGGAAGTCATCCTTTGGACATGCCTTGTTCAAATCCCTGAAGTCTGTACAAATTTTGATGGCTCCGTCAGGCTTTGAAACAGGTACCAAATTTGACACCCATTCTGGGTAATCGATTGGTCGAATGAATCCTGCGTCCAATAGCTTTTTTAGCTCCATTTTGACTAACAGAGCGATTTGAGGATGCATTTTTTGAAGCTTTTGTTTGACCGGCTTTGCTTCTGGATACACTGCTAAGTGATGAACCACAGTCTTTGGATCAAGTCCTGGCATGTCAGCATAACTCCATGTGAAGTTTATTTTCCTTTCCCTTAGGAATGCTGCTAGGAGCTCTTGCTCTTCTGATAGTAGTGATTCTGCATAGAATGTGATATGCGGGGTCTCCTTTGTTCCTAGATTGATAGGATTGCATTTTTCTTCCAAGACTATTGAATTTTCCTGATGAATAGCTCTTAAAGGAAGATTGAATCCCTCATCCTCGGGTGCCTCAGAGAGGTTTTCACCGTTGGATATGTCCTTTCTTTTTACTTTTTTCTTTTCAGAGAGTGCCATAGTGTGGTTTTCACTCAAGGACTTAGATATGATTCTTAGTTTCTCACTTTTGCGACTAAAGGATTCAATCGTTTCCCCATAATAGGCATGTGTGTCCAACTCTATTATAAACCCTTCTTTGTGATCTCCATCTGGAATGTTATCCCTCAATCCCATGAATTCTAAGAGTGCCTCATCGTTTTCGAATGTATCGAGAACTGGTGGTCCTCGTTGGTCATAGTCGATGAGTTGGGGATATACTAAGCGGATCTCATGATTTTGATGGTCTGGTTCGAAGGATAGGGTACTAATCATGCACAGGGTGGTATCCTCAAATAGCCTAGGTAGATCGGTCATGGTATCCTCATCATCGCTACTATTGTAGATCTCAGTTATGAAGTTATGTATGTCTCTACCTGTGGGTATTGGTAAGCGTACTTCTACTACTGTTGGTTGAGGAGAAATATTAACCATTCTAACCGGAGGACTTCAGCCACGTATGGTTATATTCGGAGGGGTACATCCAAGGCCAAGGTTTGTTATTGGTCGTGTCTCTGGCATGATAGGTATTATGAGCCCATTGTCATTTTGTCCTAGTCTTTGATTTCTGTCGTACCCATTGAGAGCATCATTTGCATACCTTTTCTTTGATCATCCATTGGTAAATTAGATGTCGGTCTTTCATCTTGATATAACATGTGAGATGGATCTGCTTCAATAATCTCCTGACCAAGGTCTCCCCATCTTGTGAATTCGGGATAGTCTTTAGGAGACGTTTGTGATGTGGAAGCTTGGTTTTATTGTGGGCATCAATGTGATCTAGGAGATTGTGGTAACTCTCCTACCACAAAAGCATTGTTAGGGAGCTTGTAGCTTCCACAACCGTCCTCTTGGATGATGAGCTTGATGTCGGAGATGGTGGGAATGGTGGGAGTGGCGAGTGTCTCTGTCGCAGAAGTGGACGTGAGAGTGGCGGGGTCGATGTATGGTGTGGATGGGCCCTCATCATTTTTTGGTACTTGGGGGATTTTGTAATAATTTGCTTCAATATTTTTGCAGTATGAGAAAGGTTCGGGATCTCCATGGACGGTAACCTCTTCTCCATTATGTGTAAATTTCACACATTGGTGGAAGGTTGATGCTATTGCTTTCATCGCATGGATCCATGGACATCCTAGGAGGATATTATATGGCAAGTCAAGGTCCAAGACCTGACAAGTGGTTTCCATGAGAGTCAACCCTACTTGAATAGGGAGTTTGATCATGCCTTGAGACACTCTTTCTTAGTCATCGTATGCTCTTATCGTGATGCCCTTTCCTTTGTCGATGGAATCTTCTGATATTTTCAACTGCTTGATGAGACTTAGGGAACAGATATTCAAACCTGCACCTCCATCCACCAAGACCCTTTTGATTTTTCTCTTATGTACTATGGCTTCCAAGTGAAGTGCATGGTTGTGAGATGGTTGGGCGGGGATATCTTGGTTAGAGAATGTAAGAATATTAGGCGTAATGATATTTCCAACCATAGCTTGGAATTGCTCCGCATCGAGATCTGCGGGGACATTGGATGACGCCAACGCCTCCTCTAGGATTTTCTTATGGGCCAACAATATTTTTAGCAACTCCATCATGGAGATTTGTGCTAGCGTTCTCTTAAGTTGATCTACAACATTGTAACCATGCAGAACAGATCTAGATAAAGGGACTCTATTTGGTTGGGATGATCCTATGATGGTGACTTTGCTACCTCTTGTGGTGACTCCACAATCTTCGGCATGGGCGCCCTTAATGGTGATGACCATACAGTCTTCATTTAGGGAGGCAACAACTGTTTCATACACATGATTTACATTGCCCTTCCCTTTATCATTTTTATTCCCTTTGTTGCCATGATTCGGCATCAGATTCGTATATATCTCAAGATCTTGATTTTCTATAGGTTGTTCCATGTTTATGATTTCTTATCGATGAGATATTGGATGATGTTTTTGAGTCTCATGCAACTGTTTGTGGTGTGGCCTTTGATTTTATGGAATTCGCAGAGTTGATTCTCATTATACCAAGGAGGTTTGACATCCGGTTCTTGGTAATTCTCAAATGTAGGAGGTTTGATGAGTTTTTCATCGATCAACTTTTTCATTATGTCCTCAAGTGGTTCCCCCAAAGTGGTGTATTTTCGTTTGGGATAACTTTTGCATTGGGGTGGTCCTCTTTGCTCATTGAGATTATTGATTGTTGGATTGTGGTTTGGTTGGTGTGTTGTGTGATGATTGTTGTGGTGTTGTGTTTGGATTTGCGGTGCGGGTGTGTGTTGGCGAGGAGCACTAATGACCACCTTGGCATCAAGGACACCATCATTAGTAACGTTTTTGTTCCTTTCCCACGTGTGAGGTTTATCATTGTAATTGGATGGTGGGCTGTTGTTTTGTTCGGGGTATGATGTTGATTCCGCGAGTTGAGTTATGAGGGCTCTTTCGATGCCGAGTGCTTTGGGAATCAGTTGATCATATGTGGTGATGCCCTGAACCTTGAGATGAAATTCCAAGCGGCCTTCAAGGTTGGCTATGATGGTGCAAACTTGTTGTTCTTCTGGCATGGTCCACTTTCTCTAATTGGCCTTGGATCGCCATTGTTGTAGAAATGAGGCAAATGACTCACCCTTTCCTTGTTTTAGAGTGTAGAGTTCTTCTAGACTAACATCCATTGCAATTTTGCATGCATAGTTCTTAATGAATGCATCCATAATTTCTTGGAATGTTCTAATGCCTGAAGGTAAGCGAAAGAACGATTCCATGGCGTGGCCTGCCAAACTCCTAGGGAATAGCCGCATCAAATAAGTATTGTCATATGCGACTTCCATGCAATGAACCTGGAATTCCTTGATGTGATCTTCAGGGTTTCCCGTCCCTCGATACTTGTCAAATTTGGGGATCTCAAATCCCTTAGGGAACAGTTTCACTACTAGGCTCCTATCGAATGGATAGGGACACAAGTTGCTTGGTGTCTTCGTTGTTCGCCTTGATTGAAGGTCGAGCACCTGTTGTGAGAGCAACCTGATTTGTGCCGTCACATCATTTTGCGGATCAGGGGGTGGGATGAAAGTGTTTTGGGGTGTTTCAATCGTGGGTTGGATGGGTGGGTTGGTTGGTGTGTTGTTCGATGGTATCTGCATGTTCTGCCGAGTGAGGTAGGCTTCTACCTGCTTTTGTATGAACAATGCTTGTTGTTGATCTTGATGTTGTTGCGCTAAGATTTGTGCTTTTTGTTGCACTTGTTGTACTTGTTGTTCCAACAACGCTTGTTGTTGGGCTGCCAATTATGTTGCTTCTTGTTGCTCTTGGTATTGCTTTAATGCTTGCTGATATGCTTGCAATTGTGCTGCTTGTCTTTGTGCAAGAAGTTGTGCTTGATATTGGGCTTGTTGTGCCTGATATTGAGCTTGCACTTGAACTTGCGCTTGAGCTTGCACTTGTGTGGCTTGTGCTTGTGCTGCTTGTTGTTGCAATAGAAGTTGTGCTTGAGCGGCCTTTTGTGCTTGCAATGCTTGTGTGGCTTGTGCAGCTTGAGCGGCTTCTTGTTGTTGTTGTTGTTGCAACAACGCTTGGGCTTGTTCGCTTGTAAGGTGGCTTGGGCTGCTTGGGCGGCTTGTGCGGCTTGAGCAGCTTGCTGAGCAGCTAGTTGTTCAGCTTTTTGTTTCTGAACTTGTTGGTATCCTCTTTGGAAAGTAGCTTGTAATGTTGCGTCGTATTGGCTTGATGTTGTGGAAGTTGGTGGTGGTGGGGATGGAGGTGGATTTGGAATGGTATTCGTGAGGGTGGTGTTGGTGTTTTGCATGATGGATGGTGCTATTGATGTGATTGGTCCTTGAGAGACCATGCTTTGTGATGTTAAGGGGGTGTTTGATGATGTTGCAATTGCTTGTGCATTTGTCGTCTGTTGTTGCGATATCAATGAAAATTTTTGAGCATTTGGTATAATGCTTTGATTGATATTTGGGATAGTGGTTTGATTGATATTTGGTAGAGGGGGAAGCCCTAAACCAAGGAGTGATGTGGATGATGATGGCAATGGTGGAAGTGGTGGAAATGTAAGGGGTGTGAGTTGTTGTGAAAATGTTGTGGTGTCGAACATGCCCCCTGGTCCGAACATATCTCCCTCTTCTTATGAATTTGTAAGGAGAGGTGTTTGGGGCGTTGCACGAAAGTATGATGATGATGGATCATGATGGCAGGTGAGAGGAACATTCCTATGTAATGGGTTTTGGGGTATGTTTTGTTCCAAGGTGGTGTTTGCATCCAAGTTTTGATTATTAACAAGGGGGTGTGCTTGAAGAGCATTGAGAAATGCATTTCCCTTATTAACGTTGGGTTGGGTTGGAGCAAAAGATGTTGTGATTTGCGGGATGTTTTGCGTGATGTTTTGGGATGGGGGTGTAGATGAGATGGGAATGGTGGATGAGATGGGAGGTAATGATGTCTCCACTATGGTACTCACGTCAAAATCCGAAGGTAGTTTGGCCCCTTGTTTTGCTAGTTCAAGCATGTATAACGAAGGGTTGGGCCTCATCATGATGTTGATGATTTTGTGGTTGTCCAGATTTTGGAGCATTTCAGTTATTTCTTCATGAGACATTCCAAGGGTAAGATCATCTCCTTGGTTTTCCTCTTGCAGATTTTGGGATGATGAGATGGTCAAAGGATTGCTTGATTCGGTGGTATTTATTTCAACGTTTGTTTGGCTAAGATCACTTGAAGCGGGTGTTTCTTTGTTGGCTTCCATTCTCTTCTTGTATTGAGATCTGGTTTGAACCATAAAACAAGGATCAATTTTTGAAAATAGGAGAGATGAATCTCTTGATTCCTTGGATTGATCTTTATTTTATGCCCCAAAGTGAAAAGTTTTAGGATATCTTAAGGATCAAGAGATGATATGATGATGATGCAAGGGATGGATGATGTGTATGTTATAGTCTTTTGATTAATCTTGATGGGAGATGCTAGGATTTTCGGACTTTTGGATATGTTTCGGATTTTTATTTTTCCTTTTGATTTTGTCCTTGATCTTGATTGGTTTTGATTTGTTTTGATTTTGAACAAAAAAGACCCTAAGATGTTGGATGATGATCTATGGGATAGCTTTGTTCAAAGGATGATGATTCGAATATGTGTAGGGAGAAGGATGCATCTACCCACACCTATTCAAACAAGATGATAATTTAGCTAAGCATACGAAGAAGGATGCATCTACGTATACCAAGCTAAACAAGATGATTTTGATGACTTTGACTAAGCATATGCAAAAGGATATATCTACACATACCTAGCCAAAGGTGATTTTTGATAATGTTTTCAAGGATTTAGTCTCAAGGATTTGATAATGTTTGATTTTCCCAAAAAAGACTAGCATAAGGATGTTTTCAATATTTTCCAAAAGGTGATGGTGAGATGATGTTTTGATGTTTTGAAGGATGGATGAAGAGATTTTGATTTGCTTTTGATCCTAAGGTGAACCTAAAAAAGACACTTTGTTTACCTAGACCTAGGTATTGAAGAACATGCAAATGCTTCCTATAAACCTTTGTGACCAAAGAATGATTTAATTTGAACACATATTTTTGTATTTTGAAACAATGATTTTTGCTTTGGATTTTGAAATCGTGAGTCTTCAACACACATGAAGTTTCATTTTGCTTAGCTTTGCTTAATGGCTTTATTTTACCAAAAACACTTTCTTATGATTAAGTTTTCAAACTAAGATGTCCAATGTCTTACTTTCTTCAAACCCCACAAGATATGTTATGTGGAAATTCGATGAACTCAAGGTAAGGGTTTCCCTATTGTTTACTTAAGGAGACAAATCGAGATATAATCCAATGTTTAGAAACCTCTAAGGACGTGAATCCTAAGGGAAAGCAATAACATATAGATTGAGTCAAGTATATTTGTCTCCAAAAGGGTTTGAAATTTGGATGATGTTAAGTGTTTGTTTTTTAGATGTTTTCAATCAAGCAATGCATTTTGTAACCCAAGAATAAGTACAATCCTATGGATGAGTAAGACAATATTTGTTGGATTCCCACTTGGACAAGTTCAGCTACGCTTATCTTTAGCAAATGGTTAGATGTTTGACCCCACTGGCTCCCCTCCACGAAACTCACTTATACGGGGCAGCCAAGCATCAACACCCATGAAACTCCCATGGCATGTTTTCCATTTCTACTAGAAGACCGTAAAAGTGTGGGGTGGCTTCAGAACGACTGTTCTTGCACCAACAAATAGATTAGAGGATTTTGGAAAATTCTAGCACATGGGTTTTAATAAGGACTTTCCGTTCGTGGAGATTGACCCATACGGCAAGAGTCCCCTTTCAGATCCATCTTGTCGGAATCAACCATGTGATATTGGTGTTTCTTCCAATATCCACATTTATATCCCAGTTGGAAATACTATTGGATTTAGAGTGTTACCGTTTGAGTCGTTCCCTTGGGTGAGTATTTTTTCCCCAAGGCAGGCCCTCTAGGATAAACAAAAGCGAATGAAGAACAATATTCGTAACTCGATCAATCTTTGTTGGCAACAAAGAGAGAGAATATACGCAACAATGCCCACAATCACACTCGCACAAGATGTTCAATTTTAAACCCAAATCGAAGTGTGGAGGTGATTGCTTTATCTCAACCCAAAGTCATGAAAAAGGCCTTTTGATTCTCAAGATCACTATAAAGCGCAAGAGAAGCACATACGTCCTTTTTCAATGCCTTTAGTTCAAGTACGCCTTCACAATAAACAAAGTTACACTTGTTCTTTTTAAATCCACAAAGCAAAATGTGAGTTCTTTTTAAGCACCAAATGACAAGTGAGAGACATTTTGTTCAATTTGTTAACCAAAAACAAACTTTAGTATGTTGTTGATCCTATTGTTCATTTTAGCCCTTTGCAAGAAATAAACAAAAAGATTCTTTTTTAAACCCAAAGGAAATTAGTATCCTAAGAAAGAAGTGATAATAATTCCTTTTAGAAGTGTTAAACAAACACTAAAGTATTTAAAAACACTTTGATTGGATGGAATATCATCATCATGCTCCTCCTTCCTTCAATTTCGATTTCCAACCTACAAGTGGGAAAAAAACCAGTCAGATTCTAGAAAATACAGAAATTAAAAAACAGAAAATATAAGACACATTAATTATAAATCAAAAGCACGTGCTAAAATTAGATTTTCCATTTTTACTGTCTTCCAACGTCGCAACTCGTAACTGGGTCGCAGTTTGATTTATGAGCGGTGCCCTCAAAGCGTCGCTTACCAGTCAGCGTCGCTCTGTGTCGGGACAGCGAGCTCAACTGCGTCGCACTTTTCGCCCAGTGTCATAGTTTCCTTCCAGTGTCGCAGTTTGATAAATTTTTGAAATTCCTGCAAGTCAACTAGTCCAGCGACGGAGTTAGAAATTCAAATATTTTGGCGGGATGAGTCCAGCATCGCAGTTTTAATTTTAAGCGGTGCCATATAGCGACGCTGAGAAGTCAGGGATGCCAAAACAGCGACACTGAGCTCCCAACGTTGGAATTTTCTGTGTGTGAGTGAAAACGTGGAAATTTTAAGAAAAGATGAGAAAGAATGATATCTAACCCTCCTTCTAGCGCCAAATGTGCGAACCCTATTCCTAGTACCTGCAAAACAACATGAGTAAATGAGTTAGACAAGGAAATGCAAGCCAAAACAAGGATTCCCCATGAAATCCATTTACAACATTCAAATTAGGAAGAAAATAGTGAAGAACACAATGAAAATGACAAAACCAAGATTAAATCCTAATTAGAAAAACACATGATCCCATGGAGGAATTGGTGCCAATTTGATGTAAAAATTGGCCCTTTCCCAATTCCTAAGATGTAAACTTGATGTGTTGATGAAGATTTGATCCACTTTATTGATGTTGAAGAGTGCTCCAAGCTAAAATCTGCAAAACCTAACTATGATTCAAGAATGATTGATGAAATTTGATGGATATTTGAGCATGGTAACTTTGCATAAATTGTGGATGATGAAATGAGGATATGAGCATTTTATTTATAGAATGTCAAGATGGATGAATGTCCAAATTTGAGCAATGTGGGACTAACATTCATCCAATGGCATGATGCCACTTGTCAATCTATGAATGGATGAAGGATGCAAGATTTGGGGTTTGTGCCAATAAATGCATAAATTTGAATTTCAAATTTGTTGAAATGACTTGTAAAGGGAAGGGAAAATGCAATAAATGCCACTTAGCTCAAGGCAAAGGACATGTAAGATGAATTTATTGCCTTGTTGGATGTACATGTTGACTTGGAATTTTTGAATTCAAATTGAGAGAATATTCCAAAAGATGCCTTGTGAGGAAAATAGAGATTTAATAAATGAATTAAATCTATTTTCATGTGCAACTTGCATTATCTAGAGGATGGGACATGAGATGAGATTAAATTAATCAAGGGTTAATTAATTTAATGAGAGAGGTTAGATGATGTGACATATTTGACTCAAATTTATGGATTTATTTAAATCAAATAAGAGAGGAATATGATAAGAGAATAATTAAATAAGGATTTTGATTTATTTAATTAAAAGAGATGGTGTTAGATTAAATCAAATAAGGTTTTAATTTATTTAATTTAATGGATAGACTTTAGATATTTAATCAAATAAATTGATTATTTAATTAAATAGGGATAATTAGATCAGATGAATTGATTTAATTAACAAAAAAATTGACTTAATTAGGTAAAATGATTTATTCGATTAAGAGATGAGTACTGATGAATTTAATCAGATAAGGGGATTTGATTAAATCATTAGACCGAGGGATGATTCAAGAAGAAACGATGTTAGTAAGTCAGGATCAGATTCACAATGTCAATCAATATATTTTACGTGTCTACAGAAACATAATTGGATGGATTGGTTCTTATCCAACCAATTAATTTTTAATTTTTTTTGGAGCTACTCTAGTACCTTATGAACTCCCTCATATAGTACCTACAATTATTATCTTTTTTTGGACATGATGAGGAAAACATTTTTAACTAATAAATTATATTCTAAAGATCATGCAAGGCATAGTATTCTCCTTCCATTGGTGGTATTTGGAGATTTTAAAGTTGAAGGTGAACATGATTTTGATTAGTAGAATTATAATATAGATAATATGGGAATATTTCTTGTTAAATAATGAGCTTATAACATAAAATGTTTTTTAATACATTACTTACATGTCAAAGTATAGTGGTATTAGAATATATATTTTCTAATGAGTAGGTTAGAATTTATGGTGATGAGTGTTGGCACCTCAATTTTATATGTCTCATTTTTACTTTGCTCTACTCTATAAGTTGTGTATTTGACTCTATCCAACCCTTGTTAATAATCAATCTGAGAAATCTTAAGTTGAGTACCCTTTATTGAGTAATTGTCTAAGGATATTCATCCAAATTATATTCATCATTATCCTTAATAAAATTTATTAAAGGGTAATTTTATGGTCAATTCCTTGTAATTTGGCCTTTCTTTGGGTGGCTTTGTAAATTTTGGGATTTCAAAGTATCTCATACTGTTATGACTGTTGGAACTATCATCCTTGATATTTCTTTCTCTCCAAGTCCTATTTTCCCCTCTAAGCCCATTTTCATTAATTATGATATTTTGGGTTTGGTCATCCATGCAATCCTTTCCCCAGCTACCAAATTTTCTTGCCAAAATTCGACTTTACAAATTTTAGGATTTCGAAGTATCTCATATTGTCATGTCTAGTAGACTTATCATCCTTCACATGTCATTCCCTTCAAGTCCAATTTTCAGATTTCAAAGTTTATCATACCAGCATGCCTATCAGACCTTTATGGTATTTTTTCCCCTATTCATCATTTGGCATGCAAAGTCTTGAATCTTTGTCATTTGAATAAAAAGTCCTACCGACCTTCCTATACAACCCAAGATTCCATTAATGGCTTCAAAATAAATATGATTTGACATATAAGGACTCTCAAATTCCTCTTGATGCCCTTGGGCCCATGTAAGACATGAATGGTGTACAAAAGTATATGGTTGATGATGTGAAGGACATGTCTTCAAGTGTATGGCGATGTGAAGGTGATGCAAGAAGACATGGGAGACATATACAATTGTAGGAAATCATGGTTCTTTCCCCAAGATCTCTAGATGGTTTTGTAGACACTTAAAAATGACCTAGGCCTGCAAGCTCTATTTTTACCACTTTCGTCCTAGCATAATTATGACATTTTATTATGTCCTTGGTCCACATTCGACTATTGATTAAATAATTCATAATTATTTAATTAATTCATGTCTTTTTATTCTTCATGATTATTAAATAAATAAATTTTATTTATTTATTAAATAGGTCATTAATTGTCTAAGTCTTCCCCTAATTAAATAAATTTTGTAATTTATTTAAATTACCTTTCTTCATTTATTTCTTCCTGATTATTAAATAAATAAATTTTATTTATTTATTTAATATATCATTAATCCTCATAATTAAATGAATTTATTAATTTATTTAATTATTAATCATATTAACATTTCCCTCATTTTAAAATAAATGAAATTATTTAAAATGATATCACATTCTTAACTAATAGTTCATTTTAGTAAATAATCTGAAAATCGATTATTTATTATCTCACAAAATCCATATTTTGAATTAATTTAATTCAAAATGGTAACTTTCTTCCAAAAATCAAGTAATTGAGAAAATTATTGATTTTTCAAATCTGATCTTCAGTTCAGCTCTTATCTTCTTGATTTTGTGAATCTCACAAATCAAGCAGTCTTTATCTTCTTGATTTTCGAATATCCTTATTTTCTAGTTAATTATTTCAGTTATTCTCCACCGCCAATTTGATTTTCTTAGATGACATCTCAACCACTCGTTTAAGGATTTTTCCCTAACCCTGATTAGGGATTATCAGATTAAATCTTGTCCTCTGATTTTAGGTTTTTGTCGAAAGTCAATCTTGTCCGTCCATCCAAAATTGCATTTTCTATAAAATTCCAATTTTGCTCACATTTTCGACTAGTCAGATTTATGCTCATTTCTAAGATATTGCATTTACTTCATCAAGTTTAGACATTTCTTGGCATAGGCATTTTAGAGTCATTTTGTCATAGGCATAGGCATAGACTTTATTTAAATCCTTCAAAGCTTGTGTAGGACTTAGGCCTTATTTTTAGATTGCTCGCACATTGAATCTGAGGGCAACACATCAACCAACAAGTTAGAAGGTGCTACGAAGATGAATCATGGAGGCTTCGGCGATTAACTGGTATAATCATTTCATCTATATTTTCTTTCATTGCACTTTGTAATTCTTTGGGTTTATATGCATTGTTGATTTGCTAACATCTAACATACCTAAAATTTACCCTTAGATACATTGGTGAACTTGACGCATTTATTTTTTCTATTGTTTCTATACGGTTTCAATTTTCTGTGTTTTTTTTGTAGGTACAGGTACGGAATGCCGCATTTGTCTTTTATCGTGACGCATTTGATGCGTTGCGACACATTCGCAGGC
>VDFB02017131.1:0-15890 GCA_007258455.2 Sequoia sempervirens
TAGTAGTTACTAAAAATAGTAAGTCTATTTTTGGTAACTGGCCCTAGCCAGGATACTTTCAGTAGTATCTTTCCAGTTTGGGCGTTGGATTTTGCTAAGGTTTGATTATTTTAATATTTGCATTCCTCACTTGAGATGTTTTATTAAGTTATTTTTTAATTTAAGTTGAGGGTCGGATGGGTCATCATTTTGTACCTTGGCGCCTAGTTCAATGACTTAAAGTGTTTTTAAAGAAACAAAAGCAATTTAGAAGGCTGGATAAGTGGGACGCCCAAAGGAGAGATATGTGAAGTTAAAAATGGATTTTTAATTAAAAAGCAAGGCAAATAGGGCGTGGCTTTTGGAGGGAAGATGAATTTCAAATTTGGTTGCCCTAATCTCTCATTGACTCTTTATAACATTATTTTAAAGTTTCATTTGTTCATGTTGAAGTTGGTTGTATAGCAAGATGCTACTGGATTTTCTGCAGAGGTCTTTAGTTTGGTGTTGAGGACGGAAACCCTCTTCATTTAGGAGCTGGTTTTGGTGGTGAAAGATCCACCCTAGTCAGTTGGGTGTGATTCCACTCAGGGGTCACTTTGTGCTTCACAGTTTTCAGATTACAAGGGTTTGACAAGGGATAATCATGAAGGGTATTTTTTAGAAATTGATTGTGGGTTTGGCATGCGGAAGCTTGGCTTCATTTTGGTTGTAGGGTTTTAATCTTCAAGGTGATTTTCAATGGTTTTAAAGCTTTTTTTTGAGTTTTCTAGACACACATACCCATAGCAAATATTGGAAAATGATACATAATTTCTTAATGGCTTGAATATGCATTTTGGGGATTGGTTATTTGGATGCTCCTCATCTAGGCGACCCAAAGCATATATTCACATGATTTTATTGGTGGGAATCTAATTTATTAGAGCAAGTCGCCCTTCTCCAAGCGACACCCTCTTTGGGTGTAATTTACAGATTTTGGCCTGCTGATGTATAGGTCGTTTATGCCATCGATGGGGTCTAAAGCTTTGGTCATTGGCATCAAGTGTGCACGAGGTTCGTTGGACTAACTCATTGGTGAAGAATATTGCAAGTTGGGAGCATTTATATTGCAGTTTGAGCTCTATATCCAAGTCTGATATGTAATTTTCTGATTCTAATATACACTTGTATAAGTCTAATTTGAAGTGTTAAATCTGAGAAGACCCAAAGCATATATTCACATGATTTTATTGGTGGGAATCTGATTTATTAGAGCAAGTAGCACTTCTCCAGGTGGCACCCTCTTTGGGTGTAATTTCTATATTTTGGCCTGCTGATGTATAGACCATTTATGCCATCATTGGGGTTTTAGACTTTGGTCATTGGCATCGAGGTTGCACTGGGTTCGCTGGACTAACTCAATGGTGAAGAATATTGCAAGTTGGGAGCATTTATATTGCAGTTTGTGCTCTATATCCAGGTCTGATATGTAATTTTCTGATTCTGATATACACTTGTATAAGTCTGATTTGAAGTGTTATATCTGAAAATTCTGATATGATGTTCACAAAAATATATTTCTGAAAGCCTCTTATTTGCTATCAAGTTTCTCTCTTATTTTTCAAGCTTTATGTTATGCTTATATCATGTATGCAAAAAACATGAATGGCATTTGAAACACAAACAAACATCAGCAAACAGAGAAAACAAAAAAAAATTAGGAGCAGACATTACAGTTCACAACCTTTCTCATATTTTTCCTCCACTTCATTCTAATGATGGATCACGGAGTATAATCCGCAATGTTGATGTGAACAAACTCACACAATTTTATCCAAAAGCTCTCTTAACTCACATAAATCACTACAGAGCCGTGTACAGACCCCTTATGCTCTTTCTATTTCCACAAAAGAGGGAGGTGGGTTATGGTTTTACCATATACATTACACTTAAGACATCCAAGTGTACTTGCAAAAGAATTCTTCCTTGAAGTTATGACCTACTTACTATGGTTCAAGCTTGCGTCTTTCTCCATCTCCCCTCAATTAAATCCTATGTGGATTGAATTCCCCCTCTATTGGCTTATGTCTAAATACGTTCTCTCCTGTAATTCCTTGCAGAACCTTGCACTCTCACCACACACAACACTCACATCCCTCGTATGTCCTTGTGGAACATATTTCGGCACTAAAAATGGAATTCTTTTCACTCATCAAGCATCGCAGACACAAATAAAATACAATCTACCATGGAACTTGGGGCATCACCTATCCTACAAGTACACCCAATTCACATGGTGTAAAATTGTAAAAATCTCTATGCAATACTAGTATTTTAGTGAACTCGACAAGCCAATATTCAAGTTACCCAATCTTTTTTTCAAACTGCATTTTCATAGGCTGTGATTACCTGTGTTCGATTCATATAAGGCACAGCATATGTTCTCAGAAAAAACTTAAGAAAACCCCACAACTACAACTGCACCCAACATGCCCTTATAAATGTGCTACAAATCTACGTAACAAAAATGATAGTTGTCAAGAATTATCTCGAACTAAACAAAATCTTACAATGTTCAATTTCTTCATATCAAAAGAGATAACCTTGTGTACCTGGTATCTAGTTTCAATTTCCTAAATTGAACAAGCTTTCTGCAAAGTACTTTCTTGCAAAAGAGATAACCTTGTGCACCTGATATCTGCTTTAAATTTCTTAAGTGAAACAAGCTTCCTGCAAAGGACTGCATAATGTACACCTCTGACTGAACTCATTTCTTATATGAAGATAACACATCTTAAAAGGAAATAAGTGAACAAAAAATAATCTGATTTTATTTTGTTAACCAATATAAGAATATTGTCATCAACGGAGGTAAACATGAATGGTAACACTGTTAGAATCTGAAATCATCGAATAATAGTTCAAAAAACAATGACGGGAAAAAGCCATTGTTCATCCCTTCTATTCATCATTAAGGCCTGGGATTTTAGCTATTCGCACCACTAATTTTTTTTCTTTGTAATAAATCAGTGCCCATTCTATCCCTTGCTAGCTTTAACATGGAGAAAACTATGCGTACCAGTACAAGTAACCAGTAACTATTTGAG
Source organism: Sequoia sempervirens (assembly GCA_007258455.2). Taxonomy (NCBI): domain Eukaryota; kingdom Viridiplantae; phylum Streptophyta; class Pinopsida; order Cupressales; family Cupressaceae; genus Sequoia; species Sequoia sempervirens. The sequence goes on from VDFB02017131.1 coordinate 3,069, forward strand.
CAGTTTCTGCATAAAAGGTCATCTGCAAACTAGCTTCAAGAAAGAATATGAACACATGAGTTTCCAAGATGATGCATCAGCTTGTAATAAGTGTACCAACAGAAAACGTGCTTGTGAACTAACTACAACTTCCCTTTGGCAAAATGGAACAATGAAGTCAGACAATAGAAAGACAGGACATAATAGCCTGTGCTTGAATTGTTATGTAACACAAAAAAGTTCTGTTTCCAGGATACCCTAACCATTCCTCTTAATAAAATTAATTAGAGAATGAAAATACCTTCTTATGAGAAAGACAAAACTACTGTAACAAAGAGCAAAACACTTGTTGTAGCGAGCAAAGGATAAACATTTGAATGTCATCCCATTCTAGAGGATACCTGTAATCTCCTACCCTCCATGGGGAATATAAAAGGATATCTCCACCATATTGGTAAAGATGAGATACGAGCTTTTATGATCCCATTTTTTATTTTGGAAATCGGCTAAATGCAACATAGATAACTAGATGTAAAATTGATAAAGTAACTATAGTGATTTTTTTCCTTGACTCGGTTATTTCAGAATATAATTATAGAATGGTGAACTGCATCAGGCAAAAGAAAAGCACCATCACAAATATCGCAGCTATATTCTACGGGATAATCTGCGACCTTGTTGCAGGTCCAGTCGTTGTTAGCCCAGAATAACCTGCAAAAACATTTGAATAAGACTTAGTGAGATAAGCAAAGTTTGCAACTGGAGGTAATGTAGCCACTCTCTCCCCGTCCCTTAACAATGCCTGCAGGTCCAGCCTCTGAAGAGTCAACACAGATTTTGATTCCCTCCAAACAAATGCTAAAAGGCCCTTCTGACACACAAACAGATCACCTGGTTTTGAACCAGGATACCGAAAACCATATCCATTGGCTATCCCCTCTCCCTTGTATACACAAACAATTTCTACTGGAGTATCATCCCTATCACTTTCCCATGGAAATCTTTCTGAAGATAGCTCATCCACTCTGGCTGTGAACATAGCTGAACCATTCGGATGAAGAACATAGTGGGTACCCTCCAGTATCTTGGTTGCAATCAGAATCCACCCTTCATCCGTTTTTTCATAAGAGAGTAGTAGGAAAAACAAAGCCTTACCAGGCTTATCTTCAGGTGGTCGCCCTGGAGGCCATCCAAAAGTTCCACCCCAAAGACCTGCATATTCTCTTCCTTTCTCAGGTTTCTGCTCAGGCATCTTGTACAAGGCAAAGCGATTGTCATGCATAATTGGCCATGCACGATACATAGACAGCTTTAAACAGGATGCATGGAGACAGAGCCCCACAGTGTCACCTAACCTTAAAAACTCTTGCAACTGCACACGCTTATTATCTGCACTACAAGAGGAATTTCCTTTTTCACTATCCTGTATACCTGCACCTACACCAATTATCTGCTTCATCCTCTCCTTAATAAACTTCGCAAAGCTCTGTTTCTTTGTAGGTTCAAAACCAGCCACAGTCCATTTAGTGCTCGAAGAGCTTGGACCCTGTAAAATGCTTTTTCCTTTGACTGAGTCAAATCCTGCACCATCTTTAGCTGCCTGCAAATCCTGGGATTCTGACACATTACAGAGAATCTTCAAAGCAATCTCTGACTGTATACCTTCATATTGTGATCCAGAAAATGGTTTCTTACCATTGGGATCACCGTGTTTATGCATTAAAATCATATGGGATCTGCGTTCTGACAAAAGCAACAAATCCTTTGAAGCATTTTCCTTGTCTAGACTACAATCATCCCCTGCTCCAGGGAACAATGGACCACTGACAGGAGGAGGCACTTTCAATCGCACACGATGGGCAACGAGTTCCAATAATCTTCTCCTGTCTCCAAAACCCAGCCGACTAAACTGAATGGAGTCACTATCCTTGCTTCTCAGTTGCATCAAATTGGTTTCCATAATTCTCTGCCGCATCAAATTTTTTGATCCTAATCTAGATGTTGCTCCATTCAAATATGGTTCACCTGATGAAGATGCTATATTTTCAGGGGGCAACCATTTTCTGTCTTCAATGGGAGGCAAATTTTCCTTCAAAACAGATTGCCGAAATGGCTTAACTTCCAGCAGCAGCACATTGCAATCGTCCTTTGCAGGCTTCAGAGAACCAGGATAGCAATAATCCTTATCCTTTTCTCTTCCATGCAAAAAGAAGACCAAAGAACCATCCCAGTTGCAAATAACTTCAAACACCGGTGCCCATAGCAGACCACTCTCAAACCCTTGAGAACCCAGCTCCTGAGGTATGATTCTACACCCAACTACTGAAAGAAACCCCCACATAACATACACCATGTTGCCAAGTTCAGGATTCTGGTGCACCCAAATGCCTATCAGATGTTTCACTCCCAGAAGAAACCTGCAAATGACTTTGTAAGAGGAAACAAAAACCCTCCAAGCCTGCAGATTGTCAGGACCAATCTCAGCTACCTGCAGGCATTGTTGCCACCAGATCTTGTCCGAGTTAACCATTATGTTCAACCTTTTACAACTCAGACTCATGTTACACAAGTCTCTGGGCTGCAGTGCTTTGGATACAAGAGACAACACATCATCCGGCAATTCATGAAGCAAGCTTGCACCACACACCCCATTAATCGTATTACTATTATCACTATTGTTCTCAAATCTCTGTGTGCTATCTTGCCCCATATTCACACAGACACTAGGGAGGACTACAAACTTACATTTGCCTCTTACAAAGCATAGCCATCAAAATCCTCCCCATCCTATATCAAAATTAAGCCTTCAAATTCCTCAAAAGGGCCATTAATTATGGCCTCCTTGAACAACTGGCCTCCTTGAACAAATTAGCCACGACCAATTTAAAGAATGGATCACCTAAATCTTGCATCTTGAACGATCCCTGCAGGTCCATACACATTCTACAATTAAAAATCTATTCCTCATCTTTTATTGCCCTCAGTCTCCATCAATTGCATAACTACAGTACACGCTTACCAGCTATATCAGATTAAACAACAAAAGCAGGCACACGGATTTAAAAGAAATAAAACTTCTATCACATCTTAGAAGATTCATCAATAAATTTCACATTGGTATAAGGAAAAAATAAATCAAGAACCATTATCTTACACTAGTTTCTGCCAATCGAAACCCTAAACACCCAACAAACGAAACCCTAGTATCCGCCACTGTTGAATTATTAGAAGAGAGAAGTGAAAGAAAGCCTACCGTGGCATGAATCGCGGGAAATCCGTTTCACTGCTACCGATCTCACATCGGAATTCCCTCGCAGACCATTTTTAGATATAAATATTAGTTCAAGGTTTCCCCAAATACCCAACATTATTTCTATGTACGATTTGTCTTCTTGACTAAGGGATTGGATTAAATTAAGAAACCTCCTCACAAATGCCTGTTATAGCTGTGGTGCGACCCACAGACTTTGATTTTTTCCTTCTGTTTTTCTTTCTTCGCGAGGTCATTGGTAGCGAATAAGTACAAGGAGACAAATACAAGTCAAGCTCGTGGATATTGAAACTGATTTGGCTCCCGTGCAATGAACGAGAATCACAAAGTGGAAATATGGGCGGTATACAGAACCATTCAGGTTTCTTCTTTTGTATGACTGGTAAACGGTAGGTACGTTGTCACATTTCATAGAAGACTCCTACACAACTTTCTTTTTCCTCCAAAGCAATTATAGAGAAAGACATGGGACCTGAAAGCGACAAGCTTTCGTTAATGGAAATGTAACAGAGTTTATACCGCCTTTATTCGCTTGGATTTTTACTCTGACCCCGGGTAGCTTCATTAGTCCTTGTACCATGGACTTTCTTTCACATGTGAATCATAATTATATTATACTTTATTACATAGAGGAGTAAGTGGAGAAAGGGGTGGAGTGTAATTGGCTCCGCTTTGCAGAATTTTAACTATATTATATTTAATTATAAAAAGTATAAGTGAGAATAAGGGGTGGAGTGTAATGGCATGTGTTTGTTGAATTCTAATTATATTGTATTTTATTATGGAAAGGCATAAGTAAGAGTAAGGGGTCGAGATGTAGATTCCATCCGTACGGGACTAGTCTAGCCTCAGCTCGCCCCTTTGGATGTTGGGCTAGGTCACGGAGATACCCTTGTTGCAAACCAAAAAAAAAAGTAAGAGTAGGGTGGAATGTGATGTCATGAGTTAACAAAAAATATTGCAGGGTCATATATTAACTTTATAAAATATTTATGTGTGTAGTTATTTTTATTTGCAATAAATAAAATAATTTTAATAAATAAATAGTAAATAGTTATGTGCTTTAGTAAATAAAATAGTAGATATACTAAAAAATCTCTCAGAATAAAACAAGTATGCATATCTTTAAAAAAATCTATGTAAAAGACACCAAGAGGTATCATTCTTAGGTGTCCATTCCACTTAAATCCAAAATCCAAATAAAAATAAGCATCTTGATAATGATATCTCTTGACATCTTTCACATTGGTTTTTCTAAGAAAATAGTTGAAAAAAATAATTAATTTTTTGTTATAAAATATGAGAAAAATAACACATTTTTTAATATATTTTTGAAAATAGTTGTATCATTTTCAACATTATTTAAAAAAAAAAATGGTTATTTTTTAATCCCATAATAAAATGATTGATATATTTTCTAAATTATTTATAACTTCAACAACCCATAATATTACTATTGTAAGGAATAAAAGTGTGTATCATTTACCTTTACATCTTTGTTGTATGATATTTTGCATAAATATTGTAGTATAATTTCATAGTCATCAATTTGACCTATTTGGTTCTTGAATTGACACTTACCCTTGAATTAACTACATAATCACCATGACACTTCCCCTTGACCTAGATCAATCTCCATTCATGACATTTCCCCATTTAGAACTATGTTATATGGTGTAGACTACTCTTCAAACTATACTACATAGCATGACCTAGATTGTCTATTTTAAATTCCAATTTTTTCACTTCTAAACTATTTTTTAACAAATCAACTATTACCCCCATCACATTACATGCAAATAAGTCTCAAGTTGAGTGACTAAGGACTTGTATTTATGAGCATATCTTAGGTCATTAGAATAACCGAGTGTTATCAAGAGCTATTTAGGTTTACATATAGAAAATAAACTAAACCATTTGATTAGAAAGCATCCCAAGAAGTACTCTACATTAGTACATCATCATTGTGTGCATAGTGTGTATATAATTTTTACTAATTCTCAGGGGATTAAATTACTATCAAGACAAGAGAAAGTCATCACCTCTAACCTCAAAGCAAGCCCCATTATACTTCTTAGCACAGTAAGAGTTTTTAAATTAATGCAAAATAACAAGCAAATAAATCTTAAAAATCAATAATGACAAAGGACATGATCTCCCAATCTAGATATGATCACATGGTACAACTACATCTAGGACCAATCCATGTGGAAAAAATAATCCGCGTCACCAAAAAAGTTGTATTCACTTTTTTCTTCAAACTATTATTACACATAGTCACCATGTATACCAACAAGTCAACTAAAAAGAGCAATCAACAATCTCACTTAAAATGGTTGTGCACCTCTCATTACTCATTATCTTTCCATTCTCATCTCTTACTAATCTAAATCTAGTTATTTATATTGTTTATCATTTGATTAGATCTAGAACATAGTGTAGGATATATTGTACATCTCGATGTTTTAGGGTAAGTAATTTTTTATTTCTTCACATATTTTTGTGAACATGCAATTTCTTACAACCACCTAAGGTTTGCCCCTAGATCATCCTTCTTTTCTTTTAATCCCACGCCTTGGGATCTTCCAACTCTTCAACCTATAGCTCTTTGATTGATTATATCTTACTTTATATGGATTATCCAAAAGCCTTAGACATGATGAATGCACATGTACAACATATGGTTCATGATTGTAATAATTCTTTGTGCATGGTACATGATGATAACCTAGATTGAACCTCATTACCACTGATACATAGTGATGTGATTGGAAATTATTCTATTGTAATGATGATGTATTCCTTAGTATATTTTATCTCATTTGTTGTTAGCTTCATGATTTTTATGATGAATACCTTATTCAAGAGCCAAATGGATTTATTTATTAATACTTATGTACACATAATATTTCATCATCTCATCTCGTGTGCATAGACATAATAGCATCATCTTAGTTATTGTGTTTAGAGAAAGATTATTTAAGAATGTTTTGAGATGGAGTAATATGTTATCACACACTTTTTTATGCTATTATATTGTCTACCAAATATATTTATAAATTCCTTCACTATTTCCTCAAGAGTGTGTTCTCATAATAATTCCAACCTTTCAAACTCTAATGCCAACTTAGGTCTTATCATGGACACCTTTATGATCTCTAGATATTTATCATCTTTAGATGTCCATCATAGCTCCACCCATGCTTCTCATGATGCTAATGTAGCCAAATTAGTGAAATAATACATGTATAATCCTAAATATTCTACTTTGATTAACCTTACCAAGAAATCTTAGGCACTTATACTTAAAAAAAAATGATTATATATCTCCTACTAGGGCATCTTCTTCTATATCCTAATATTTAAAATCACTTGTGCTTCAAGGAGTATCTAAAACTCATGAACACTACCAATAAACCAAAACATATTCTATTGCAATGAGCATCTAACCCTTTAAGAAAAAAGGTATTAGTGCTTTAAGTAGCTAAAGAAAAATTGGTATTATATGGTAAAACATATGTATAAACATAAGGAAAGTGTGTGCAAGGAAATATGCTTCAAAATATGAATGAAATTGTAATATCATTGAATAGAGACAACAAATTCCAACAACACTCAAATTGGGCAAAAACAGGTCAAACCAACATGAAATTTGATGAAACTAAAGTATGTCAAACACCTCATTATGTAGATTTTCCCAGGATCATCAATTTCGATGCGTGCTCACAAAATTTTGACAGCATAACAACGTTCCACTGATAAAATGAGTAAGAGACCATAAAATGGCTAATTTATGGATATATATGATGCGAGAAAGAAAGGATGGAGGGCGAGGATTAAACAATGAAGATCAAAGGTGAAGGATGATTTGCTCCTCTCACCTCATGGGATGGTGCCAAGTGGAACCATGAGGTGAGTTGAGAGGGAGATGGTACTTTGAGGGGACAAGACCCATGTGATATGGTACCAAGGCCATGTCACATATACAAGGGCCCATGTGCATGATTTGATGGGGAGGGTTGACCTCATTTAATCAAGGATTAAGGGTGTGAAAATGATTAGGGATAGATTAGGATTAGATTAAGGAGGCTAATGAAAAGTGATGGAGGATGGGAAATGTGAGACGAAAAAATTAAATAAATAAAATTATTTATTTAATTTATGGGATAGAAGGGGTAAGGCAAGATGACCATAGATAAGTAATTAATTTAATTATTTACCTTAGGATTTAGGGGTGATATAATGCATTATATTGAATGAATGTCAAGTTAGTGAATATCAGTTAAATAATAGGAATATTATTTAATTAATATAGAGCATAAGAAATTGCATGAATTAGGGATAAATTGATCAAATGTAAATGGCCAGTTTTAGGTGTCTATAGAAAGAAGACAATATGAAATAACAAATCAACAAGCCTTGCCTCCTCCAAATTTCAAGTTATCTCCTGCACCAAAGATCTCAACTAAAGTACATAAAGAGTATGATATAATTGAACAAATTATAAGAAATTTTAAAGCTAAGATATCCTTATGGGAATTAATTAATATATTAAAAATATATAAGGAAATATTACAAAAGTATTTAGGTAATAGTATTGTTAAACACAATATTGATCTCATTCAAGTAGCAATAATTTTGGAGTTTTTTTATAATAACTATCATATTATTATTATTGGCTCTACGGAACTTTGACATACCTCAATCAATCAAGATCACTTACCATTATATTGGGATTGGATATGATAAATACCATTAAAATATCCTTTGGTTGATAGTGGTTTAATACTTAAACATATGTACCAAGGGATTCTTACATAAGATTGCAATAAATACATCAAATTTGTAAAAAACTAAGTTATAATTAAAGGATTTGATAATATTGGAAGAGAACCCTTAGGTTTCATTAATTTTCCATTCACTTTGGAATGAATTACACTAAATATTGTACTATGTGTGTTATATATTCATTTAGCATTAATAATATTCTCTTAAGGAATCCATGGACTCGTGCCACAAAGGGTTGTCCCACCAATAATTCATCAATTGTTAAATTTCACTTTCAAATATAAAGCATATGCTAATAGATATAAGGTTTTCAAAATCTATTAGATAGACATACAAATCTTCTAGAAAAACTATGTACATAAATTCATTACATAAGTATTTATATGCGATACATCCACAAAATGAAAGGAAATGATTGAATCTTACTTATAAATAAATTATATGTTGTTAATGTTGATGAAGATCCCCTTTGTTTTACCAAATGGTTGATTCTCAATGTAGTATACCTTACCTCAAAATTAATTTGTACAAAAGAAGACCCCAAACCTAAGATGGATGGTAAACATGTTAGTGGTGATCATGGAAATGATTGATGTACAATGGATTTTAGACCACCATGAATGGGTGGAAGCATAAATGTGTGTCCTGATTGTGGGATGGGGCATAAAAATGAGTCTTGAAATGAAAAATGTGTACACCTTCAAATGAAGGTTTTTCTTTGAATGAAGGTACAATGCTTACCGCACGAAAATAAGGTTTGAATAAAGGGAATTCACCCCCTTTCAACATAATGCACATAATTTTGGATAAAACCATAATCCAAGCATGATAATTATAGTGATGAAAAACAAATCAAAGTTGTGTGTGTGTGACAGTGGATCAAAATCTAATAATGTGAATGTTAATGTTTCTTCACCCTTCTTTTCACCATACAAATAATATGACCCAAGATTTATAATATTACGAAAATATACCTATAATAAAAAAAGGCATAATATTAAATGAACAAGATATGTGTGATCCCATTCAAATTTTAGAGCATAATGGAGTGAAAGTCCTAGGTTACCTTCTTTTGAAGATTATTAAATCATTGAGAATTTTTATAAGGAAAAAGATTACTTGGTCTTTATGAAAAGTCTTGACATGTAATTTTGACTTCCTCTCATACATTTGGACTTGATAGATATATCTTCATCACCAAATATTCCTCAATTATTTTCTAATAGTGAATCATTAGCAAAGCATCTCAAATTTTATTTCGATTTTCCATTATTTCATCATGATCGAGTTTTTCCCTATGCATTGAATGAATATTCTTACTTTGGGAAATTTATTTCATTCTTTAAAAGAACCTAAATTAACATAGATATCCTTGACTTTTTTGTCACAAACAAAAAAATCAAGGATATCTATGTTAATTTAGGTTCTTTTAAACAGACAAAAATGAAAAAGATAGTCTTAAAAATGAGTGAGTGTCTAATTCTTATTAAATTTCAAAGCTAGACAAACCTCTCATGAAGCGCACAATTTGGTCTTACAAGGACATGTTAAGGATTCACCATAATATAGTTTTTTAGAATATTATCTTGGATCTCAAGGCTAATGCTATCAAACAAAAAGATAGGAATGTGTATTCTAATGTTAATTTTCTAGTTAAGAAAGAGATCAAAAAAATTACAAATTTTGGTTTTATTCCACTCATAGACTATTTTCCATGGATATCTAGAATAGTTCATGTCACTAAACCTAATGGTCAAATATGAATCTCTATTGATTTTGAGACTTAAATAAAATCTTGCCTCATTCCACCAAATGTTATGAAATGCTATCTTTTATGGATAAATTTTCTAGTTACAATGAGATTCTTATAAATCCCCAAGATCGAAATAAAAAATGCTCATACTACTCCATGGGGGATTTTTTATATCAATCTTCCTTTCATTGTTAAAAATATTGGAGCTAAATATCAAAGGAAAATGCCATTGATCTTAAAGGACATGATGCATTATATATTAGAGGATTATGTAGATTATATACTTTTGAAACCTAAAAATAAGGATGGTAACCTATCAACAAATTTTGAAAGATTACGTTAATATCAAGCTTGCTTAAATCTCAAAAAGTTAAAGTTTTATTGTATCATGGTGAGGCATCAAGGTCAAGGTTAAAAATATTGATGTTATTATCAGTGTGCCATTACTATTGAATATCTACCAACTCCATAGTTTTCAAGGCGAGATTCAAGCATTACATTGATATATTACACAATTTCTAGACCAAACCTCACCTTTTACCAAAACTTTATAAAAAGCTATCAAATTTAATTAGAATGAGAAATATTAAAGGGAATTTGATTCAATGAAATATTATCTCACCGACTCTCCAATATTATTGATTGTAATCCATGGAAATACATTACTAAATTATATATATCTAGTACTAGTTATAAATTGTAGTGGCCTACTAGTCCAAAATATTGAGAATAATAAGGAACATGTTTTTTTTTTATTATATTTATGTTCTCCTTAATTAACAAATTTTATATAAGGTCATGGGAAAAAATTGTTTTTGTTTATGCCACATAAAATTTGTCATTACATGCTTCATAGTGAGACATGTGATCATAAAAGTTGATCCTTTAAAATAAAGGCTTGCTAAATCACATCTCTTAGGTTGAGCCACTGGGTCCAATTCATGTTACTCATGGAATTTGACCTTATTTTTTTTATCACAAAACACATTTAAGTTCATGTCATTATTTATCAATTAGAAAAATATCTATGTGGTGCTCAAGAGCCTATTTAAATTGAGCCTACCACATGGATAATTTTATTTCATGACATAAAAAGCAAACTAGATTAGTATTCAATATTATTCTTATTTGGGCCCCCTATGACAATGGTAAATTTTTGGTGGCCTTTGCCTTTGTTAATTCATTGGAAAATCCTGATTATTTTCCTTTCTGGGGGAAGTTATGGAACAAGATGTTGATCCCTAAGGTAAATGTTTTCTTCTAGTTGCTCATGCAAGGTAAAGTCTTATCACAAGATAATCTCTGTAAAAGGGGATTTTCACTTCTGAATAGGTGTGTCCTCTGTGAAGCTGATGTTGAGAGTGCCTTCCATATTTTCCTTGGGTGTGGTTTTTCCTCTCTTCTTTGGAGTAAGTTTCTTGGCCTCTGAAATCTGGAGTGGGTCTTCTTGGATTCTCTTTGTAATTTTGTTGAACAGTGGAAGTTTCCTTCTACTTCCTACTCTTTGATGGCCAACTTTGGGAGCTTATGGCCCCGCATATTGCTTGGGATATCTGGAAAGAACATAATAATAGAATTTTTCATGATTCTAAACTCAAGATTGGTAGTCTTTTCATCAAGATATGCCAGGCGATCTTGGAGAATTTTGCTCTTATTGGGTCTGAGTCACCATGTTGAGCCCTATCTACTTGCTTGTTTGGGTATGACTTGTTGGTGATTTCTAACTGGAAGATCCCCTTTGTACCTTCTGATATTTCTAAGTCCAGTAAATGCTAGATTGAATACTAAGTGGATGTCACCACCTTCAGGGTGGGTTAAAATTAACTTTGATGGGGCAGCCAAGGGTAACCTTGTTCCTACAGGTTGTGGGAGGGTGTTGAGGAATGAGGATGACAGGCTCTTAGGCATGGTGGCACTCTCGTTGGGAAATCAAAAAAATCATTGTGTTGAGGCGAAGGCTACGTTTATAAGTATTAAGTATGTTGTGGACATGGGTTACTTTAAACTATGGGTGGAAGGTGACTCTTTAAGAATTATCAATTATCTATGTGGCACCCATAAGCCTAGTTGGAATGTTGATCAATTAATAAAAGATGCTATAATTATGTTTAGATCTTGTGAAGGAACTCATGTTTCTCACATATATCGAGAAGGTAATTCATTGGGAAAAAAATTTTGCCAATGAAGTTGTCAGGCTTAATGAGTATAGAGCGTGGGAGGAAGGCTCTCTCCTTCCCAAGGTAGCTAGGTGATTTGTATAGGATCTAGACTATTTGCAGAATTGAATGCTTAATTAAAACAACTTTGCGAATTTTAATTCATGCATACATTAACGAAATTATGCATCAAAACTTAAGGTGAGAAACATAATTGAGAGAGAAGAAGATAGAAAGTGCAAACAGAGTTTGATTACGGAGTTCGCCACAAATGTGACTACGTCTCCGGGTCGGCTCCAATAATCCGATTATTCTCAATCGATTTACAATGATACCGCTGCGGACCATTTCGCTAAACGCCGGCAACATAACAATACTCAGGTCGTCTGAAAAATGAAACAAAATCTCATACAATCCCTCTTCAAATCACCTAACACTGTTTATCTAACTTGGAAAATCGCCCAAGAACACTTGAGGGTACTTTCTTAACTCACTCTCACCAATTCACCTTTAAATACAAAAAAATGGCTCAAATTGGTTACTAACCAATTGATTTACAATATTTTCCAAATCTCCATTTTTTACATAATAATCTTTAAAAATCTCCCTTATTTGGATATAAATCCCCTAATAATTAAACTAAGCCCTTTTAGTTATTCATTCCCGGGTTGATATTGTCTTGGTGGTTTTGATTTAATCCTTTAAAAGGATTATTGTTTGTTTTATTTTTAAATTAGGGGAGTATATAGTTTAATTTTTGGGCATTCGGTTTGAAACAGTGAACAAAACAAACCGACGCCATTATATGTTCAAAAGTCATTCGATGGCTTAGCGGTGGCTTTCGATTTTATGAAGCCGGCGGTTGGGGGTTCAAC